>JADDOH010004201.1:0-262241 GCA_016648135.1 Agrypnia vestita
TCGTTATTTGTCTTGTCGTATAATTAGATATGATACTTCTATTTATAGGTTCATGATTTTGTTCCTCCTATTATATTATTTACTTTCTATTTAGTTTTACATGCCTCTTCATACTCATTGATTAACTTTAAAAAATATATATTTTTCATACTTTAGTATTTGTATTTAATTATATTCATATTTTTTTTTTTTTTACATATTTACATAATCAATAGACTTGATGCATCATACTTCTATCCCCAAACACAAGTTCAAATTTTCTGTGGACAGTTAAACAAGTATAAATAATGTAATATATACATTATACTGTAACATGTATCTATTTTATTTTTAATAAAAGAATTATACATATAAAAAATAATGTGAAATGCAGAATTCAATTTCTTCTAGTCCACAAGAAGTGTCGCGTCCCAGAGTATTGATAGGTTGTGATGATTGAGATAGATACAGATTGAATAAATTTAGAAAATCTTAAAATAATAAATATTAAAAAACTAAGTACGGGCATCAAAAAATTATTCCTAAGATATTTAGTGTACAATAGATATAATTCTGTGTTAGATTATATAGGCTTTTCCCGCTTCTTCGAGTGTTTATTACAGTCCTATTAAACTCTACCTGATAAGTAGGTGCAAACAAGCCTTTATTATTTCTGATTCGGAACAGAAGGACCCACGTGTAACGGGTGCCTTACTTCATATGGAGGGGTTTTTCAACGGGCTAGGCCTGTCACAGGAGTTGGCTGGCAGCGGGTTGAACTAATCATGAACGTGGTAATAACAGAATCGGACCAATGGGAGAAGCCGAAAACCGTATGGCGGGTGATGAGCTAGACAACGTGGTTTCGAGAAGGAAGGGGGTTACGGTTCGGTGGCGTAATCTCTAGACTAAAAGAAGTGGACGCGCTATACTCGAAGGCGTCAAAGCTTCGTTTGATGTTCTCGTAACAGTCGATTACTTCCCGAATCAAAATGGAATAATAAAAATAAGTGAACTAATAATTCAAAGAGAACCATATCGTCCCCTTAGAGGTAAAACTCACTAATGACGTTGGAGTACTTTTGAGATAATGAGGTTTAAACATTAAAAACGTTCTATTAAAAAAATACAATTAATTTGATTTTTTGCAGTATTGTAAATTATTTAAGACTGCAAAACATACAATAAAAATATTCAGAATAAATTAATATTTCATATTAATAAACAGATTTTATTCACTTAGTGACTTTTACCTGGACAGAAATTTTTTTTTTACTTAATAACTATCCCTAGGGGATTATATTTAAAAAAAATCGTTTCATATTAATAAGTTGTATTTTAATTTTAAAAAATATATCAAATGCGACAGTCTAAGTCGATCCAGTTACTACATAAACTAGATGTAGTGAAACAGCTCCCAGTGAAAACTGGCTAGGATTTCTCCGAAAACGGAATATCATTGGATTTCGAATTTTATAATATAGGTAATTTAAAAATTTGTTTTCAAATAATGTCAACTGTTATGAATTAAGTTATTTGCATTTATTTTCTTATATTATTTATACACAAATAATGAGGTATTACATTATTCCTACAATTATAAAATTAATATTTGTTGAAGCAATTAAATATTTGGAATTCCGAAGTAAATTGAATAATGGTAATGACATACAAAAGGAATATCAAAATACACTTATGTATTTTGTTCTAGGAAATGAAAGGTTAAGCTTTTCATGGAACTAATCGAATCCCAAGGAATTCAATTGTTTTTATTCTAAGAATTGGGTTTTACGACCAACAAGGCAATTACGAATATTATTTGTGTAAATAATACAAAATATTGGCCTAACTGATGCGGCTCTTGTGTTATGAGGATTAGCCAGATTATCTTATTTGCACTTGCTAAAATGAATTTGCAGGAGCCTTTCCTTGTTTTGATATTTGGCATACCTTTAAAAATAAACTATTTTTTGATACGTACACAATTAAAAGAGTATCACTATCCTTCGGTACCTATTTCAATCAAAATTTCGTGTTCCGTAAAACTAAATTGTGCAAAGTTTAGAAATTGAAATGAGATTTACATAAAATATATAACTTTGAATAGTAATTCTTAGTTACAATTATTATGAAAGAATTATTTATGTAAAGCCCTTTTATTATTTTCTATATTTTTCACCCTATGACACATTACCTTTCCTCTTGAGAGAAACATTTTAATTGCGAACGAAAGTTTTATAATAAACACACAGAAGATAATTGTTTTTCATATACTATTAAATAATGACGATCAAGCACAATGCTTGTTTTTCACACCGCAAGGAACACACTATAAAAAATCTCACGAAGACGAGTTTTCAATTTTGCCGCCTGGTAAAAGTAACTCTAAGCGATTTGATGATTTTTACCTGGACAGAATTATTGAAAATTTTCAAATGATGAGTTTTACCAATACTGCAAAAACTTTGAATAGGGAGGGAATATTAACTTTCTGATTTTTTCCTGAGATAGAGATTGAAAAAATATGAATGTTGCATTCATAACTCATTTTAGCCCAAAAGTGCACTTAGTGAGTTTTAACTCTAAAGGGACGATATAACTATCAAATATTGACGACATATTATGTAGCTGGGATAGTGAAATTGGTAAGCCTCCGCTCCTCCCGCCTTCCGCTTGCACCGCAGCACCCTCTGGTGGTGGAACATCGGTGTTGCCATGTAATATTCGGCCATCCTGATGCAATTTGTGACCTCACAAAAGAAAATAGAAATTAGTCGCATACACTTTTTTTTAACAAGTCAGGACCGAAGATATTTCACAGGTCGCACATACCACTGATGATGTATACCAATCAATTAGGTGACTCAAATACCAGTTATTAAAGTGACCCATGTAGCCGTCACTAATGTGTACCAAATACCGGTCACTTAGGTGACCTATATTACCAATACAAAGGTGATTACGTTATTATACCAATCGCAAAGGTGATACCATTTTGATGTCACAAAGGTGATACTACGTGGTTGTCACAAAGGACACTCGGAGCTAGTCACAAAGGTGGCACTTGGCTGTCACAAAGGTGACACTTAAGTTAGCTCTTCCACTCTTAAGCTGATCTACTATGGAACTGATTCTCTGGTCTTGTAACTGCATCGAAAGTAGCCAGACATCTTTGCTAATCATTGAAACACTCACCTCAGTGCGCGCTGGGTTACGACTTAGAGCATCCACGTGTCTCATGCGATCGCCAGAGCGGTACTCATCTCCTATATCATAAGCCACCATCTAGCTATCCTGGGGATCATATCTCTCTTTATTAAAGTTGCTCTGACGGCTGCACAGTCAGTTACGACTTTGAAATGTATACCAAACAAGTAAATCCTAAATCCTTTTATCGACTCTACCACAGCTTAAGTCTCCAACTCATAACTGTGATAAAATTCTTCTTCCTTTGATGTTACTCGACTGAAATATGCTACCGGTTTAATATCGCCATTCTGCTGAACTTGCATCAATATACCACCTAAGCCTAGCTTACCGGCATCTGTATGCAACTCTGTTTTTAAATCCCTATCATATATGGCCAATACTGGTCGGGAGCCTAATTTTTCTTTCAATGTTTCAAACGCCTTTACCTGAGGCGTGCTCCACTCCCAGGCTACATTTTTCTTTGTCAATTTTGTCAATGGGCGGCCTTTAGTTACAAAACCACGAATGAATTTCCTGAAGAAACTAGCCAAACCCAAGAATTGTCTGACTTCATGCACATTTGTTGGAGTTTTGAACTGCTGCACCGCTAAAATTTTGCTGGTACCTGGCGCTATGCCTTTACCTCATGACCCAAGTTGGTTATTCTGGTCGCTCTCTGAGCATCAGGCTGACATTCCGGGGCTCCGATGCAAGTCAGCGCTCGCGTCATCAATTGTCCCCGTCTTCAGGCCACCGCCTCCTGGCCAGTATTATAGATGCTCGTGTAAGCATCTCCCGCCTTCAAGAGCGTCGCAGGCAACATGTAGCTCACGGGATCCAAATCAAAAAACCGAAGTGTGGTCGAAAAGCAGCCGTTCTCTGCACCTGAAACAACCACCCTGACACGCTGAATGGTGTCAGAAGAAACAAAAATATCTTCTTGGCATATGACATTGTACACCACAATCATATCTCTCTGGGCACAGAGTTATTTCCTCTACGGGATTCCGTTCCACATCCTCAACCAACTGGACAACCAAAAAGAGCCCAAGCTAATTGATTATGGGCTGACCAATCAAGACGTCACCTCGCCTATTTCGCAGTCCGTGATCAAGGCTGAAGTGGCCAGCATCAAACCATCCACTTTAAAGACGAATGACGCCGTCCCCAGCGCTGCCACTGCTCCGCCCGAGAAGCCTCTCAAGATGGTGTGAGATGAGCACACGTGCAGTTTAGTCCGATCCGACGAGCTCCGGGCTACTATGTTACATTGACTTCCTGTGTCAATGAGCCTCTCAGCCTCACTCCATTGATCTCCACCGCCTTCCGGCAGGCATTATCAACTCTGCGGAGCTGACGAGCTTGACCTGCTCCGTGGTCGCCTCTTGCGTCCTCTTTCGCTTAAAGCAGGCACTGCTCAGGTGCCCCATCTTCTCGCAAACCCGACATCCTTACTCGAGCTCGATCTGCAGAACCTGGCGACGTGCCCTGGTCTGACACAAAAAACTGGTGCACTGGCACAAAAAACAGATCCTTCCGCTTGCCGATCATTGGTGACATCTTCTAGCCAGTATTTCCACTTCCCGCTTGCCTCGCAGAACTCGATGGCGCCTTGAAGTTTTCCTGGGAGGACAGAAACCCAGCATAGAGCTCTTCGGGCGTCGCGTAGCGTTAGCCCTTGGCGTGGGGCTGCAGTTCCACGGGAAGCCCGCGAATGACGCACGAGATAGCTGTCTCGTCATCCAACCGACATCTCTTAATCAACAGCATCTTCTCATGATAATAATGAGTCATGGACTCGTTCTCACGCTTCGTGCGCTTCATCATCTCCTCCAGGAGATCGGCGTGTTCGACGTGCTGCGGGAATGCACGCTCCAACACGGCCTTCCACTGGCCCCAGGTCACGTCATGACTGACCTGGGGCCATAACTGGTCGTACCACCGGCGAGCCGAGCCGCGTAGCCTCGTCTGCATGTAACATGACTTGACGTTATCATCCCAGCCGTGCATTTTCCCAGCACGTCGATTTTATTTACCCACGCGGAAACAGTGCACGCCTTGTCGTCTGGATCGAAGCTAGGCTCTCACCGATGGCCCAGCAGACGAAACAGGCTTGTTGCTGCGAGCTGCCGGCGCCTCTCTCCTCGATATACTTCTCGAGCATCCCTTCCAGTCTGGTCGCTAGCAGTCTCTCGACGGTTCCAAATCCTCGTCATATTGGCGCTCGTGGGGCCTGTCGCGGAAACGCTCGCGTGATTCTTCACGCAATTTGTCGGAGGAACGCTCGTTTCTCGACATTTTCAGCTCTTTAACGTTCGAAACAATCAACACAATAAACACGCGTTATCACAAAAACAAGATGGCGGCGTAGTAGTTAGTAGTTGCGGATATTTTATACGAACCGTATGTTTTTCCGAGAAACGATTCTCGACGTTTTGTTGAATGTTTATTCAACGTCATCAGGAGGACTACCTTTACCCGTGGAGGTGGAGGTCGGACTGATTACTGCTTTCTAGGGCGTAAATTGTATGCACTTTTTTGTGGAGTGTTCACTTCTTCTACAATAGAGGTCGCCAGTGAGCAATATGTACTAGTTACGTCGGCGGACTTTACTGCGATGTCTCTCAAGGGTTGAATCAATGTCGTTAGAACAAGGCGCCAAATACTTGATAGTTTGTAACTGTCATCTCTATTGAAATTGGGATGTTTGTATGACGTGGCGATCCGTCCGTCATCGTACACATCAAAATCTTAAAAGTTAAAAGGTACAATATTCACATGTCTACGAAAACCTTACATTGAACTGTTTTTTTTTTTTAAGTAAAACCTAATTGGCTGGCTTAAATGTTCAGTGTGGCCAGTAGCAAAAAATATAAGCTCGTTCCAAAATAAAAAACGTTTTGATCTCTCTTAAATATAATAAAACTGATAGAATGGTTGAGAAAAGCAGATTTTTATTCCTATTAACCCCATCATTCTATTTTACCCGTATTACGGAACTCATCGTTTTCAAAAAAAAAAAATTTCCGACCGCCGGGCGCCGCCACAATGAACAGCGTTCACCGAAATGAACTGTAGCATTCGCTTGTTTAGTAAAGTGAACTGATCAAAAAGACCAGTTCGTTCATGAGCGACGCGTCTCTAGTCGGGCGAAGGCGGCTTTTGACATTGACAAACGCCATTTGCTTATTTGCTAGTTTGTGTCACGTCGCAGATAAATAGTTCCAGAATCATGAACCGTGCCTTGCAGGATATTCTTGATGTCAAGCCAGAGCCAGGATATGCCGCCGAGAGCGGCGATGAAGAGCTCTACACTGATGTGGACGTATCCTATCCTGACATCAAGCAGGGGTGCTCGGAGTCCTCCGGGAGGGCCGAACAGCGCGCCGGTAAGATGTTTAATTTTTGATCCATTCTCAAGAAACATTAAATGCGCGCACCTGACGTGACCGTCAATGATGGATAAAACCTAAACTAAGGTTACCAGATGTCGATAACCAAAAAGCAGTTATTTTATTTATTAGAAGCGCCTCGCGAGACAATATTTCACATTTTCAGTGCTAGTCACCAAGGAAATGTAAAAAAACTATAATAATTTCATGTTCAGCGAGGTTTAAATTAGGTGTGGTATGTTGGCCACAAGCCACGTTCCTTCTAAGGCTTTTTATATTATTTATAATTTCAGATTTATCAGTTGGACCTAAGAAAATTCTATTTACCGAGATTGCTATTCTATCGTTCGTTAACTTGTTGAGGACCCTAAAAATTTCGCTCAAAATATAGGTCAAGGCCAGAGATTTTCTGATTTTTTTGTGATTTTTCTTTTTACTAAAAAACCACGAAAACAGGCGTATATTAAAAAAAACACACAAATTCATATTATTTTATCGTAAGTGTCGAAATGCAACGATTTTTTTATCTTTTAAGTAAAAAAAATAATATTTTTGTGATTTCCGATACTGTTGCCAGTGCAACATTTTCCGAAAATAATAATAATTTTTTATTTGTTTATTAGAGACAACACTACCATTATTATTTGATGCCTGCCTAATAATCTTCTTCTGTATGGTATATTTTGTTGCACGGCACAGCACCCGACGGGACATCGCACTCTTAACACATAAATATGATACACTTTCACACACACACATATTTCAAATAAACGCAACAAAATTGCGTGTATTTTTGTTAATAAATCACTGTTAGTATTCAATTGAATCATAAACCAACAAAAACTGACAAATATCGTCTATATTTGTGTATACGTGTACAAATAAATCAAAAATCGAAAAAAATAAATTGTATTTCCCGCGCACTTTGTGCGTGATCTTGAATTACGGAATATTTGAGTTTCGATTGCGCAACTCGCGTTCGGGGCGACATCTACAACTCTTCTATACGATTTTGACGGCAGAAAAACTTCTGTTTTGATTTAAAATATAATCCGCGATGTTTTTGAGTTGAAAATGGAATGACATTTTTCAACTTCGATACGCGGCCGTCGAGAAATAATGAATTACGTTCTGGACGCCGGGTGCGCCGGCCCCAGAGGCTTTAATCCATAATTGCCATTATTTTCTTGTGCGTTTAGGGTCACATTTTTGAAATCAGTATTCCAGTAATATATAAGTAGTAATATTATGTCTAAGTATTAGTATTTTACTTGAAATTAATATTCCAGTAATATCTAAATATAATAATTCTGTTCGAATTCACGGATAGAGAACAAAATTACATTGCTAAAGAAAGACTCGAACCTTGGACGCGCAGACAGCAATGCCGCAACCAAACGACATAGCCACCATCGTTTCTCCCCGACCCATCAAAAATATGCTATCCACATTGTAAGAGCAGGGCTTGAGTAAGGCGAGAACCATTTATTTACGCCTCCGTGATTTTCACGGGTACGGCTAGGACCTACATTATGTAATGTCGACCATCTTGAATCGAGTGCCCATCATAAAGATGCTCGATGATGGTGAATGAATTAGAGCCTCCATCCCACTCTAATAATCCGACACCCTTTTGTCTGTTGTTATAACAGTTAGCGCTCCGTATGGGGATATCCATAGCCATCTTAATAGCAAGCCGCGCACATAAACTTGGCAACGCTGTAAATGGAACACTCCGTGGGCCGGTTATGGCGGTGTGTGAATTCATAAAATAAGAAAATAAATTAATGATTTTAGACTGTATGTATTGGTTTATGTTTAAAGACCTTAAATATGCTAATTACTGTCTTCTTCTTCTTCTTCATCAGCCTTCGTCTTTCCATTGCTGTACATCCAGCAGGCCTATAAGGCCTCTTCCTTCTTTTTCCATTCTTCCCTGTTGTTTGCTTATTGTATCCATTTCTTTCTCCCCACAGCGACTATATCATCGGCCCATCTCTTTTGAGGTCTTCCGATGCCTCTTTTATTCTCCCAAGGTCTCCATTTCAGAACTCTGGGAGGCCATCTTGTAGCATCCTGCCTTGCAACATGTCCTGCCCATTGCCATTTTAGCTTCGCTACACGATCCATGATATCCGCTACTCTAGTTCTGCGCCTAATTTCGTCATTAGGCTCTTAGTTTCGTCTCTTAGTTTTGAGATAGGGCTGACCAAAGTTTTGACTCATCTAAACTGACTTATAAAAATGTGACAACTAACTATTTTTATCATCTTTTTAGTGAAATGTGTACATAATAGTCTCTTATTTAGTAGTAAAGATGGTTATGCAAATTTTTGCCACGTTTTAGTTAGTTAAGAGCAATGATCAGACATATCGCTCTGTGGAACTGACAGCTACTACCGGCTACATTGAAAATAATTCCACATAACGCGCTGTATGGAACTGACAGCTACTACCGGCTACATTGAAAATAATTCCACATAACGCGCTGTATGGAACTGACAGCTACTACTGGCTACATTGAAAATAATTCCACATAACGCGCTGTATGGAACTGACAGCTACTACCGGCTACATTGAAAATAATTCCACATAACGCGCTGTATGGAACTGACAGCTACTACTGGCTACATTGAAAATAATTCCACATAACGCGCTGTATGGAACTGACAGGTAGCTACCGGCTACATTGAAAATAATTCCACATAACGCGCTGTATGGAACTGACAGCTACTACTGGCTACATTGAAAATAATTCCACATAACGCGCTGTATGGAATGACAGCTACTACGGCTACATTGAAAATATTCAACAAACGCGCTGTATGGAACTGACAGCTACTACTGGCTACATTGAAAATAATTCCACATAACGCGCGTATGGAACTGACAGCTACTACGGCGACATTGAAATAATTCCACATAACGCGCTGTATGGAACTGACAGACTACTACTACTGGCTACGGCTACATGAAATGATAATTAATTCCACATAACGCGCTGTATGGAACTGACAGGCTACCGGCATTGAAAATAATTCCACATAACGCGCTGTATGGAACTGACAGCTACTACTGGCTACATTGAAAATAATTCCACATAACGCGCTGTATGGAACTGACAGGTAGCTACCGGCTACATTGAAAATAATTCCACATAACGCGCTGTATGGAACTGACAGCTACTACTGGCTACATTGAAAATAATTCCACATAACGCGCTGTATGGAACTGACAGCTACTACCGGCTACATTGAAAATAATTCCACATAACGCGCTGTATGGAACTGACAGCTACTACTGGCTACATTGAAAATAATTCCACATAACGCGCTGTATGGAACTGACAGGTAGCTACCGGCTACATTGAAAATAATTCCACATAACGCGCTGTATGGAATTGAACATATCAGATAGGCTGACAACTAACTCTCCATTTCCACCACAATTTCCAATTCACACAATTACACCATTTCCTACTAGGGGTAGGCAGACATGATACATTATTACATACTTATGAACTGTCACGGTACATACATACACCATCTTCCACAACTTTCATACATTTCTCACACATGTTCACTGATTACACCTGTCTTAAATTGAAATAAATCAGTATCTGGTCGATTTGATCATGCCATTACTTTATCTTATTTCCTTAAACTGTTTTGGGCAAATGATGTCTTATAAAAAATTGAACATGATTTTTTTACAAATTTTAACATACAAATGTCTGTCCATAAAGCCTTTTCGCCTGCAGTATTTTGATTAAAATTTCTCGCTATAGTACTTTGAAGATGTCTACAATCTATGAAATCTGCTGTATCTCTTTCTTGACATTTGTATAGTTTACCAGTTTTCTTCAGCAGCCGTATTATTGTGGATATCCATGACATGGAACTAATTGCCAAGGCATGTATATTGGTCCGCCTTTTAGACATCTCTTTTTTTCTCGTTCTGTTAATGCATGCCTGGCATTTTGTGTATGCCCCACGACCAAAAAGTTCTGGTAGATTTCTTCTACGCCATCTATTGAGTTGACTGCATGTGTTAATAGGGAAGTAACAAATTTATTTTTTTGTTGCCCTTCACAATTATCCTAATAAAACAATATTTTTTTATGGATTGCTTTTCAAAAACTATAGCAAGTAGCTACCAATTTCATTTGATCCCCTTTTACCCAAGCCCTCATGCCATACATAAGAGTGACCTTGCTTCTCCATTATGTCGTATAGCGTAAAATAAAAAGTATTTAAATGGCGTTTATAATAAAAACTAGATATGTGTTCTGAAGGCACTGTCAGCACAGCTTGCAGATCAAAACAAGCTACTTTGAATAAATTTGAAGCAATATCATCTTCTTTTTCTTTTCTACTTAACCTTTTCCCTGCCGGCCATACAAAACTCTAACCATCCCCGTATGCCGGGCATTTTTTTCAAATTTAAAAAAATAAAATTGAGAAATTTAAAAGCAGCTTATATTTAAAAATGTGAAAACTCACCATATTACGATGTTTTACGAAATATTAATACCATTTTCTTCACTTAAATCACTAAAATTGTCTGGCACAAATATAGAAACAGGGTTGTCACAAGTTCACAAAATAAAGTAAGATTTTTTTTATTATGTTCTAAAACACTATCTTCTACCTACTATAATCCTCCAGCGTATGATACAGTTCAAAACATGGTTCCACACATAAAGCTACGTCGCACTGTTTACATCTATACCGCGATTCTCGTCTTTTCTTTTTTGCTGAACACACCACACATCTTTTGGATGCTGGTTGTTTCTGTGCGGTCTCAGGAAATTTCCCCACAAAATGCCTCTCTACTAATCGAGATGGCAACTCAGATTTCCGTTTCCTCATAGATTCTGCTTTCGGCACAGATGATTGTCGATGCCTATAAAAAAGTTGACGTATGATTTCTAATTGAAAATCTGCAGTGGGTTTACGGTTTCCGGTCTTTTCACGGTATATGGCATGTGCATTCAAGAGGCAAAGATCTAAAAGGTGGAAAAAAATCTTCTTGTACCATCTCATTGTCTTTCTTGAAGAATGAACCGATGATAGCACCATGTCACATTTATCCACTGCCCCCATATTTTTGTTGTAATCTATTACGCTCTCAGGTTTTTTAAGTGGTTCATTGGTAGCATAATGAGTTTTTCCTGTTTCTGCAAGTGTGCTTGGGTGAAGGGTTGTAAGCATTGTAACATCTTTTTTATCTTTCCATAATTGTGCCGCCATATAGTCTGTGTGATAAGCCTCCATTTCGCCTTTTTTAAGTTTTTCCTTAAATTTTGGCATCTGTTTTCTATTTTTGCGGACAGTCCCACATGCATTTGTTTTTTTATCAAACAAAGAATGACCTCGATTTAAGTATGGCTCCATTAGTGTCATCACGATGCTTCCAGAAACTCCCAAATCCTCATGCCTTGTATAAATAGTGGTAGATCCCGTATAAATAATAAAATTCAACACATATCCCGTGGTACAATCGCAAATAACAAAGAGTTTTATACCAAAACGACTTGCTTTGTTTGGAATATATTGTTTGAAAGCCAGCCGACCTTTGAACAATATCAAACTCTCGTCTATACACACATTCTTGTATGGATACATTTGTTCCTTGAATACAGCTGTAATCATGTCCACCACTGCTTTTATTTTAAAAAGTCTATCTCCAGGCGGTTGTTCCTCATTATTACAAAAATGGAGCATACTCAATAAAATCTGGAAGCGATTCCTTGGCATAACATCGGAAAAAATCGCCGAATGCAATAAAATATCCGTGGACCAATGCTCTTCAATGGTGTTTCTAGTATTTCTTGCCATCAGTATACAGAGACCTATGAAAATATACATTTCATCAACGGTTGTATCGATCCATTGCTGCATTCTATAGCTTATTGAGGTGCTCTTGTTTTTTATATTTATATATTGCCGATTAGTTTCGGCTACAATGAGCTCAACTAATGTTTGATGCATAAAAATTTTGAAAAATCAACCTCTTGCATACCTTCATTTGTAAGCAATTTAGCGCCGGAAAAAGAAGAATCAAAATTGTGCACTTGCGGTAAAAATGCATCACTTTCCCAATGAAAGACGGGTCTTCTGTCACCACGATTATCTTGGTCAACATTCCCTGATTCAACATTATCATTGACCATTTCGGCGTCGTCTTCAAAGGGCTCGTAAAACTCCGGCAATTCAAATTCTACATCACTGTTATCAGACTCGGCAGTTTGAAGAATTTCATAATCACTATTTGAAAATTCTGCCATTGTAATAAACCTAAATTCAAAAAATAATACTTAGAAAAACTAACAAGTGAACCAATTCCAAGATAATAAAAATCACTTCACAATAATTGATAATAAACACACTTATAACGCTGAAAACTTATTTATAATAATACATAATCCCTTAACTTTACAAGAAAACAACACAAGTGCGAGAAAATACCGGCAAACGTTTGATTTTATCAAAAAAAAAGCTCTCTGTGAACAAACAATCCGACAGCGACACTTCCGTATTCCGGGATGCCCCGTAATAAATTAAGATAAGTGATGACCCTTGCGAGCTCTATCGGCTGTCAGATGGAATAATTTACAAAAATGTAGATTACAACATTTTTGAAACAATATGAGTGACAGTAAATTCTTAAAATTAATCCCCATAGATGGCGGTAGGCGATACAAAAAGAGACGTTTCAATTTCATGTTTTATTACGCGTCTAAAATTGTGTGAAGATGTGCGCGGATTTATCCGTTCGCGGCGTGTGGGGTACTGCGCGGCAGCGCGGATTTATCCGGTCGCGGCAGTGATCGGGTTAAGTCTTTTTCTTTGACGTTCTTGTGAAATTGCTCCCGTTGATCACTCTTTTTTTCCGGGCTTAATTTTTTGAAGATTTCAAAAGTAACGCATTGATCTTTTTTCTGAACATAAAATCAAATATTAAATTCCGTGTTAAAAATAGATTCATATAAATGTTCCTTCGCTATCATCACATTTTTCTCTGCACAATAATCTTGGTATAGCCTGTACATTGTAGCAATATTGAGGCTTCCGTAGAGGTACATTTTGGGCTCTACAATAATGGGACGGAATTACTGGAAATAATTTTATATGATTACGGATATTCTCCCTTACTTCATCATCAATTATCACTCCACCTTTTCCTTGCTTTCCCCTTAAATCCAAAATCAAAACTCCATTCTCATTATTTTTCTCGAGTGCAGTTTGAATCGTTGTATTACTTATATTAAAAATGTTTGTATAAAAACTTTAATATTACTCTTATTTGGGCCCCATTCGTCACAAAATTGTATGCGTTGTTGGTTGTACGTGTACTCCCGGGAATTGGCTTTCATTTGGCAAATGAGACACGGATTTATTCGTTGTATCGACCAAAAAGTAACAAATAAGTAAGTTTGATCTTGAAATCTTAATATGTAACGATTAAAAACCGAACCTAGGTCACTTTAAAATACTTTTAAGTCGATAATCACCACAACCGATTTGAGCGAGAATCTGCAAGATGTCAACTGGCACGAGTTGTTTGTTTATGGAGCACCATAATTCACTAAAATATATTTCCATACCGCGATATCTCGAATTGTATTTTTATGGAACTGAGAGATTGTTTAATTTTTTTAATTCCATATGAAAACATCTGTCTATAAATAGAAAACCAATTTTTTTTTCAGACTATACGTTTGTGGAACTGATAAAGAACGATTTTTTTAATATAATGGGTAATATAACTCAAAACTTCAATTTTTTGACTTATCGTTGTATGGAACTGAGCCATCGATATATTTTGGATATAAACATTCCAAAACATTCCGTTAAATAATTTTTATTTTTTCATGTTACAAATTAAAGGAATAAAAGCAATTATATATTTGCTCGCTTCCTTAAAATGAAAAATTAATGAAACGTTTGATTATAAGTCTTCAATTTCCGTTTTTTGTTTTTTTATCTACTAATAACACATTATTTCTATTTTTTGTGTAGTTATTTAAAACTAGGTCTGCATGAATATCTGCCGTCATCGCAAATATCTTTTTATGAGCATTACCACAGGCGCATTTATTATTCATATCTATATATATATAATAATTATCTGATTCTAAACTAATAATGGCCAATGCAGTAATAATGTTTTTATGATTATTTTTTTCTAATTCTTCATCATTTATTATGTATTCAAATAGTGCACACACATGTAAACAAAAGGAATTTATCAGAATCTTTTGGAACGCTTAATCCACCCCTCTGTAAATAGTCAAAATATTCGTTCCCGAGCTGTCGCTACTACTCTCTTTGACTAATTCTAAACAAATATTACAGCAACTTTTTTTATTAAGGAATGTGCCGCATACCCACACACGTAAATTTGTGAAGATATGTCTGTAAATAAGTTGTATTTAGTAGGAATAAGTTACCAATGTTAACGATGCACCAATTTTGTAAAAAAAAAATTCCCCTGCGTAATAAAGGATCCCGATTGCACAAATAATGTAAAATCTTGTACCTGCCAGCTAGGTATAAAGGAAGCTATTGTATATTTAATACTCCTGTATTGCTAATGCCCACAAGTGGAGGTGTCACGGACCAAGCGACGCAGAAGATGCTACTTGTATCTCATTGCTGGCCCTTGACCTGTTGTGCGCTTAGATTTGTGGGTCTAGGGCTAATTTATTTAGAAAAATGGCTGATCGTTATGGTGGTCGGAGTTTCGAGGAGTTCAACAATGAATTGTGGAATGAGAATGCCAGAATAGCTGGAAAGTAGACAATAGAAAGGTAAGCTGTGTGTAACCACATTTGGATTGTTTTCCAATAAATATATATGTTCCTTAAGCAGATGGCAGAAGCAAGTTTTATTCTTAAACTGGTCGAATGCCGCGCAATTTCGCGCTCGATTGCTGTTTTCTAGACACTTTTTTGTGATGGTTATATTCATGTAAAAATCAACAATAATCGTCAAGATGTTGCAGTTTCTGGTTTCTTTACAGACTTTAATAATTACTTATATTTCAATAATTACCTATTTGTACAATAATTACTAATTCATTAATAATTATGAAAATAAGTGACAAAAAATTCTGTCAGAAATGTACGCACATGTTTATCGAATAAAACCATGGAAGCAATAACACTAGAGATATTGTATTTCAATATTTTCATTCTAAGTATATCAAAGAATACGAAAATACTTAATTTTAACACTTTTTTTAATTTAAAAATAACTCTGTACCCAGTGGCGTGCAGTGGGTATAAACATTTTTAATTTTTTTAAACTATATATAATGACCTATTTTGAGTAGCTTCAATCCACAAAAATAACTATACTATAAAAGAAGTATTGTAAACAATATTTCCTAAATAAATAAATATTTTATATAGGTATAGCTAATACGGCGAAAAATTCCAATATATTTCGAAAACGATTAATAATTAAATTAAATTAATTTCAATAATTAAATCAGGAACAATACTAATTTCAGATATACGTTTCTTAAAATAAATCAAACATTTTATGATATCATAATATGACAGATGACGGGTGATATTTGTCGTCTTCGTATTTACATTTACCACAGAAAAGACATAAAATTTACACCGAAAGTTTTGGGTGGAATTTGTAAAAAATAACATTTCTGCATGACTTGCGCCTGGCAAAGGACGCTACTAAACAAAACTCGCAGCATTAAAAATACACGTTTTTTTTCTCGACTTGACTATATCTGTGGAACAAGTTGGATGACGAAATAAATGAAGAATTGACATGAAGTTAAGCGCAGAAAAGTCGGAAATAAAGCTTCTAGCCGTAGGAAGAATTACGGCTAGAATTTTAAATGAAAAAAAAACAGATAGCCCACGTTAAATGGAAACGTCAGAAATAAAACTTCTAGCTACGGCTAGAAGTTTTATTTCTGACGTTAGATTACGGCTATAATTTTAAATGAACTTTTTCTTAAGATAAGGATTATTTAATTAATATTTGTTTCTCAGAATCTTTACTAATGCACAGCTTTTTTGCTTGTATGCGCTGCACGCCACTGTCTGTACCCTAGTGGATAAACCACAGGAGTCAAATTATCATGAATATGCAGGAGAGAAGATTTAATGAATTTGCAGATTTCAAAACATCATAACTTTTATAATATTTGAAATAATTTCAACCTGTAAATAACTTTCTTCACTTGGTAGGTTACATTTCACTGTTAAATAACAAAAATAATCTTTTTTTTGCTAATTAGAGATAAAATGGACTTTCGTTGTTTATCCTCTAAAAATATCTGCATTTTCACATACCCAACATTTTTTTTATTTGGGTAGCGGTTAATAAAAAACATTAGTTATTTATAATTCAACTTGTAATATTAAATAATTAAATATAAAAATTTTAAGGATCCATTGTAGGAAAATCTGTCGATGTTAGACTATTTTCTAAGCTGTCATAAAAATTATGGAAATCGCTCGGTATTCAGTGTTTGAACTTTTGCAAATCATAAAATTTTGCGGTGCTTATGGGGCTCAAATTAATCCATAAGGGAAGGGAGGCTGGATAATTAACGGAAGAAGATCGATCTTTCCTCCTCAAATCAACTTCTTTAAATTCACCTTCAAAACTGTTTTTGTAAAAAAAATATATTTTTTTGGAGAATCAAAATTCAATGCATGCGACATCGCAGGTGTGGAATGCTTCGCCTTCAGTGTTTTTCTCCCTTGCGACGAATGGAGAACCGGCCGTGTCGTATAGTTTTCTGATATGAAATCTTCCAACCCAATATTTATCACTTTAACCTTCCAGCGGGCGCGCTGATTAATTTCCCTGGAGCGGGCGCGTGCCGTAAATTTTACGTCATCAAGTTTTCTCCGTGTAAATGTTGTTTTCTTTATATAAATGATAGGGAATTGCTGTAAGGTTATGAAAAATGATAAACGACAGTACTTTAAAAAATATATATTTGAATTAATTAAACAAAAAACGAAACAGCACTCTAAATATGTTTATATTTCAAAACAAAATATTTTAACGACATATTAATCAGAATCAATATTTTCCGGTTTGTGTCTTCTTAAACATGTCTTAAATAATAAAAAAATACATTTCGCTATTAAAAAAACGATATAAATGACAAATAAATAGAAAAAATTAGTTTATTTAATACATATACTTACACTTTAAGGCGCGTGTTGTAAAATTTACCCTCAATGGAAATTTCTAAATATCAATGAATAACAAAAACTTCTAAGTACATCCGGTTCGTCTGTAGTTTAGAGAGACACTGACCCTCGAATAGCTTGGTGCTCGATGCTTGCGACTAATTGTATACTGTGAACGCTTGGAAAAGGTAGATAAATATGTATACTTGGGACTAACAATGGACAAAAACTTCAACTGGACAGAGCACATAGAAGACACGTGTAAAAAGCTAAGAACTCTACTAGGTAAATTCTTCCATCTCAAACATTGTATTCCAAGACACACACGTTATTGCTTATATTATAGTTTAGTAGACTCAATTATAAACTATGGCCTAAACAGCTACGGATTGACATATCCATCATGCTTAGAAAAAGTAAAACAACTACAATTAAGAATAATTAAAATTATAGCAAATAAAAAACAAAAAGAAGCATGTAAGGACCAACCGGAAAACCTATTCAAAATGTGTAAAATCTTACCGATCCAAAAACAACTTGACTATAAAATAACACTGGAAGAATACGAGAAGGACAGTTTCAAAACACCAATACATCATGAATATACGACAAGTCAAATAACGAATAAAAAACTAGAAATAAAAAAAACAAATAATTGTCATGGAGACAGAACCAAAAAGTGCGTAATTCCAAAATTATTGAACAAGCTACCGGATAAAATAAAAAATGTAACGGGACAAACAAATATAAAAAAGACATTAAAGAAATACTACAGTGAATTGTGAAGTGAATAGGAAAAGCAAAATTAGTTTAATATAGTAGCTTATTATATAATATATCATAAAGTAAATACAATTAAGTAAAGAAATGTACATACGCTTATTATAATTAAATCCTTGCATTTAAACTGTAATTACAGTTTTGCAAGAGGTATTTTAAAATAAATAAATAAATAAAAAATAAAAAAAAGTGGTAAAAGTGGGCGAACCGATAAGGTGCAATTGTCGTAAACTTTACTGTTGGCTGGAAGGTTTCTCTTGCATGTTGCAGTGAGTCGGGACCAGTGCCATGGAGCTACAGTTTTTAACCCCCCCTTATGGCCCGACTTTTGATGATGGAGTGATCCCCGTCTCCCTCCATATGGTTGTAAAAATTTGTGGCTCCAGAGATGGGTTCGTGTGCATCAGTTACACATACATAAACACAATCAGCATGTTCCGGTTTTGACCGGGACAGTTATCTGACCACAAAATCAATTTTTTAATTCAACTTAATACACCACTGGATGCCTGCTTCAATAGGCAAGACTCAATTTCACTACTCCCCCTGCCTCCTTTAGTTTCATCCCAAACCATCGCAGTGGTTTGTTTTTCCGTAACATTGTGTATCGTCAAATTGAGCATCCACAATTTCTGCAGGTAGAAGCTTTGGCTATTTGTGAGGAATGGCATTGGATGATATTTCTCTAAATCAAACATTATTACTTTGCTTTCTTTTAGGTTTGATCTCTCAATAGCTTTGTCCTCCCACTTTTATCCGTATCTGAAAGAGACCATCTTGACGTGTTATATGTTTTAAATTGTCTTTAAATGTTGTTATATTTTACAAATAAAGGGAGTATAATAAAAACTTGTTTTTTATGGGTTATTTTTTTTGTTAATTTATTTGCCAATCTCAAACCTTTTGCCTGCAATTCAAATATTTTCTCAATATAACTCCAGGATATTTCCTCTCTGTCAGCAGTTTGCAGTACTTTTATATCTCCTAATGTGTTACGTTTTAATTTTATCATGTGGCGTAAATCATAAAATGTGTAACACTTTTCATTCGTAATGGGATTAGTAAAGTAAGGTTGGAAGCTTGGTCCATATATTGAATTAATAACTGCACATGCCAATATTTAATGCAGCTCCATCGAATGTGATTGAATAAGCTTTGCTATTTATTAAATTTGCTATTTCTTGCTCTTGGCTGTCCAATGAGCGAATTAGAAAATAACCTATTGGAACCTTCCAACTATCATTTAATGAGACAGCCATAAAAACTAATGCATTAGTTGCATGTCTCGCATTATCATTTTGATAATTAGAGCCATCTCCGGAGTCAACACAACAACAATAGATAATAGACATTTCATCCAGCACTAAATTAATTACTAAAATTTTCTTTTCAGTACGCAATTTAATGGCTTGCAATGCTTCAACTGTAAATCCAGGCGACCCATCAACTACACGACGCCATGCTCTTACAGTTGATGAATTATTAGGTATTTTATTATGAAATTTGTTGCTGATGTAATTGTAAGCTTTTGTTGTGTAGAAATGCAGTGTCATTGCGAAACTCCGGATTTCTGATGTGTATTCTCCGTTAACTTTAACTTTGGACGAAGTTACATCGCTGCCTGCCATCATAGTCTGTCAAATACAAACATACTATAATTTGTATTAAATGTAATCATTATATAAAAATGGTCAAAATAATCTTGTTCATCAGAATTACACTTTTTTGTTGATAAGCGTGCTGTTAGCATCACTATTTGAAATGGTGCTTTTGTTGGCAACACATTACAGAACAGACATTTGAATATTTTGTCTTTATGTAATGTATTACTTTAAATTTAATTTAAAAAAATAGAGATGCGAACACGGAATGCGTATCACATCAATATTTTTAGTATTTTCAAAGAAAGCTGAACGCTTGCGTTATGGAAAATAGGACTAACTCGCTTGTCCATATTGGGGTTCGAACCCGCGACCTCGTATCAGCAAAGTATCTCCAGTTCCATGAGGCACCATGTTCTTCATTTTTAAATGTCCAATATTTTCTCCACTGAAGTTATTTGATTCTCCAACTTTCAATTTCGGTCTCGCAGTGACTCGATCTATTTAGATTTTTTTTTATCAGTGCCCCGGACCAAATCCAAAACTCTACTGGTTCTTTTCGGTGTTTCTAAATCAGGTGTTTTGATCTCAGAAAAATACCGAGGTTCAAAGATCTTTCTCTTGGGCGTAGTGCGGCAGCTTTCTTCAGCTGTGAAAATAACATTTTGTTTAAATAATTAAAAAATGAAATAAAGAAAATTTAATTGATTATTTAAATTCTTTACATTTTCCAATATTTTCATTTACTTCACATTCCTGAGTATCATCGGCAATGACCAATCCACTTTGTTTTATTAAGTTGTCACATTTTTGAATCGGAGCTGAAAAATACAACAAAATTGTCATTTACTAAAAAATCTACAGTGCGTGAACGTGGAGAAAGTACTAATATCAATATTTACATTTATTACCTTCGTCAGATGCAGGTTTAGTTACTTTTATTTCATTTTCATATGAATTGGTCATTTCAACTTCATTATTTTCAGTTCCAACATCTAGGGTGTCTATAGTTTCGCAGATTTGGTTTGGCACACCGATCGATGGGACTGCATTGGTTCTTAAGTTACTTAACTAGTTTGAAATCCGTTCCCTCTATCTAAATCCTCAGCATCTATTTCATAGTAACCATTCCTTCCTACCTCTATTGAGGACATTGCGCAGAGAAAATTTCAGCTCTTATACTATAACGTAGGTCTGGTGTTCACGGGATCTTGCTCTATAAAGTATTTCGTCTATGCCTTGTTTGTTTCTATGGTCGCCATTTGCTAAGTGCGCCTTGTTCTGGCTAGAGAGTACGAGAACCATGAACCGTGCTGTCCAGGATGTTCTTGACGTCAAGCCTGAGCCAGGGTCTGCCGCCGAGAGCGGCGATGAAGAGCTCTACACTGATGTAGACATGTCCTATCCAGACATCAAGCAAGAGTGCTCGGAGTACTCCAGGAGAGCCGAACAGCGCACCGGTAAGATGTTGTTTAATTTTTGATCCATTCTAAAGAGACGTTAAATGAACACACCTGATGTGACCGTTAATGATGGATAAAATCTAAATTTCGCAGATTTGGTTTGGCACACCGATCGATGGGACTGCATTGGTTCTTAAGTTACAACTAGTTTGAAATCCGTTTCCTCAGCATCTAATTCATAGTAGCCATCCCTTCCTACCTCTATTGAGGACGTTGCGCAGAGAAAATTTCAGCTCTTATACTATAACGTAGGTCTGGTGTTCACGGGCTCTTGCTCCATAAAGTATTTTGTCTATACCTTGTTCATTTTGCCTTGCTCAAATGCCATTTGCTAATTGCGCTTTGTCTTGGCTAGAGAGTACGAGAACCATGAACCGTGCTGTCCAGGATGTTCTTGACGTCAAGCCCGAGCCAGGGTCTGTCGCCGAGAGCGATGATGAAGAGCTCTACACTGATGTAGACGTATCCTATCCTGACATCAAGCAGGAGTGCTCGGAGTACTCCAGGAGAGCCGAACAGCGCACTGGTGAGATGTTGTTTAATTTTTGATCCATTCTCAAGAGACGTTAAATGTGACCGTTAATGATGGATAAAATCTAAACAAAACAGATGTCGACAACCAAAAAGCAGTTATTTTATTTTATTTATTAGAACTGCCTCGCGAAACGTTTCAGATTTTCAGCGCTAGTCACTAAGGAAGTGTAACAAAAGTATAATAATTTTAAGTACAGCGAGGTTTAAATTAGGTGTGGTGTTTTGGGGGTTAAATCCAATATGGTGGTCCTTATAACAGATCCTTCTAAAAAAAATTATCTTCGATATAGTTGAGTGTCCTGATTTCAAAATTTAACAGAATTGGCGCACATATTTAATAAAATTTTGCACAGTTTTGCAAATTGTACTGTACATTTCATAGGGATGTGTAAATCATGCATAAGATTTACACAACGAAAATTTGAATATAGACAATAAAGTTAGCTAATTTATGTTTCGCTAAATTAGATTATTGGGTTTGGTTTGTTTAGTTTTGCTTATGATTGTTTTGGTTAGATAAAATTAAAAACACGTCATGTAATCCAGAAATTTTTTTAAAATGCACATTTATACCTTGCACCTGTACTTCTTCTTTATACACGAGATTTCTGACTCTCATAGAGACAGTAAAATAATGAAATAAGAATAAAATAAAAAAAATAAAAATGACTATAAAAGTGTAGGGGCTAGCGACCACCAGACTTACGTTATAGTATCAGAGCTAAAATATTTTCAATAATTAAATTAAATAAAAAGAACTTTGTAAACACCACTGAAATATTTTTATTCACACCTCTACATGTTACGGAAACAAAGTTCCCTTCCTCAGGAGGATAACCAGTATACTAAAATTAAATAACATATTTAGACTTAAAATTAACAAGGGGGGGCGAGTGGAATGTAGGCGGAGTAAATGGAAGAGCAGGGGGGGCGGAATAGGTAAGTGTTTGGTAATGAGAGTGTTGGGTTTTTTTGTTTAAAATTGGAAAAATATTAAGGATCGGATTGTTTGGGAATTGAATTTGGCTATTTATTATATTGTTATTAAGGTTGATATTTTTTCTTATTTCTAAAACTTCCAAACTATCTAATTGTCTATCATTTTTATTAATATGTAATATTTTAAGACCTAAATTGCTGTCAAAAGTATGGTCAAAGCCAAATTCAATTCCCAAACAATCCGATTCTTAATATTTTTCCAATTTTAAACCCAACACTCTCATTACCAAACTCTTACCTATTCCGCCCCCCCTGCTCTTCCATTTACTCCGCCCGGATTCCACTCGCCCCCCCCTCCTTGTTAATTTTAAGTCTACATATGTTCTATAATTTTAGTATACTAGTTATCCTCCTGAGGAAGGGAACTTTGTTTCCGTAACATGTAGAGGTGTAAATAAAAATATTTCAGTGGTGTTAACAAAGTTGTTTTTATTTAATTTAATTATTGAATATGTCGCCACAAAGTTATAAAGTATTTACCCAAGAAGTAAAATATTTTCAGTTTTTCGTTCTGCCAGAACGAAAAACTCATTTCAATCACCGTTTACATTAGTCATTTTGTATTTTTCATTTGTACGCAGTCAACTGGAGTTTGGATCAGTAGTCTGGAATACTCATTATTATACGTACAGTGAGCGACTTGAAAATATCCAACACAAATTTCTCAATATTTTAAATTTCCGTACCCGTTTAGAATTCAACTCATACACAGAAAGCGAGTGTTACATAAAATCCCTCCTCTATCTCATTGAAGATGCGTACAAGATCTGTGTTATCTTTATAAAATGTTGAATAACTTGATTGACTCACGCTATTTACTAGAGCAAATAAGTTTAAGCTGTCCTCCATACTCAACGCGTTGAAATAATATATTTTACCCAAACTTTGGCAGGACTAATTACTTAAAAAACTCTTTTGTAACTCGTTCCACTTCAAAATACAATCTGTTAAATTCTACAAATAACTTAGACATTTTATTGACAATTTGCTTCTATTTAAAATGAAACTCCGTAATCTCATTTATGATTATTGAAATAAATTTAATACTTCTTTAATTGAATCTTCCCATTTTATGCATTATCATAATTTAAATCTTTAATCACATATTCTTTATAATTTTTTTTCTTCAATTTTTTTTACCAGCTTCGAGGAAACTTCGCTGGTTATGTTAAATGAATATTTTTTCGATATTATATAAATTTGTTATTACATTGTACTGTATGTTTCCCAAAATAAAATAAAAACTTTGTTTACGAAATCTCGTAATATATTTTTTTTCAGTAAATGACACGCAAAAATAATTATAAATATTAATATAGTTTCTAAACCTAAAATACACATAGGTACAAGTATTATAAAAAAAACTCATTCCGTTTTCAAAATTTTTATTAAATAAAATGTAAACAAAAACTATATCCTTTATTAAATTTGACTCTAAAGTAGATTTTTTTAATATTTCAGATTATTAAAAATTAAAACTAATAAGTGAATCCATTATCTGCTATTATATTGAATATGTCATTGGTGTTAATCAAAATATATAATTCTCTACATAACAATGTTCGTCACCAATGCTACCAGAATGCTCAAATAACTAACTAACTAACTAACTAACCATCTCGCCGTTTCACTGCAGGGGTAGGCAGAGAGGATTGAACGCCACACTCTTCTATCCTGGTACACCACTTTTGCTTCGGCCACATTCATACATCTTATCATACACGTTCTACGGTTGTTGCGGCTTTTAACAGGGCCATCCTCAAATACTTGTAGTACCTGACCGTGAATGCTCAAATAATAATGTGATATAATATAACAATGAGGTATAAAAAGCAAAAAAGCATAATTCTCTTTTTAATAATGTCCATTACTAACATTATCAAGACGCTACTCTAGATAGTTAATACTCTAATCCTCATCTTAATTTATATTAAATTGATTCAAGTCTGTGGTCACAGTATCGTGATCTTGCAGTCACCGTATCTTTAAATAAAAAATATTAAACAAAGAAACGACCGCTCCGCGTGACTGTCAGTGTGTTACTGAAGTGGCCAATGGAATATCTTTACAAAAGGAATACCACTACACAATTTTCGTGTTACTGAGGGTATCACTTACAATGCAAGTGGCTTTCATAATGTGAATGGACCCTAAGAAGGTGATGATTCCACTGTTCTCGCTTGGTTGAAAGTCACTCAAACATTCAATGCGTTTTATATTTGACAGAGGATGACATAATCAGCTACTACTAAGACAAGGGTCTAGATGGGGCAAGGGTGGAAAAATTATAACCTTTCCACATAACTCCATTCAACTCATTTAAAATCAGTTGTAGTGTGCTCAGCTACGGAGGTAGTGTGAAAAGCGAGTGAAGGCTGATGAGTAGCGCTGCCGCGAGTCTTGAGGCCCAGGGACGTGCTGACCTTTTGTGTGCCAATGTACTGATTATATAACCTGCGTCTGGCCTGGCGTACGTGTACACCGTGTATCCTGATCGGTCAGCGTGTTTGGATTTCTCAGATCTGCATGTACCTGTGTGTATTCCATCGCGTCAGCATTTTGTAGGAGCCGTGTGACTCGCGTCTCGTGGGAACCTTTGTACGGCGCTGGTTTGTTTTTGCTGTGGGACAATGGGACGTTGCATAAGTAATATTTTATTTTTTGCTTATTTGCGCGTCAATTCTTTATTTTATTTTGAGATCAGGACGACAATGACAAGGCTCAACTATACCGACGATTCCTTTATCAGTGGGATCTGTTATAAAGACTATCGTCTTGGAAAAGATCTATAAAATAGTATTTTGTGTTTATACAATTTTATAATTACGCAAAATTATGAATTTTATTCAGTTTGCAGAGCTTAAATATATTACATAACATTAAAATATTTAAAATAAATGCACTGTTAGAGTTCTATTGTTGGGCTGGATTGAGTGGACTATCGCCATGTATTCACTAGGGGACAAATCGCAAAACATTCCGCGCGGCATGTCGCATGAACATCTACGTTCACGTTTCGGGGACAATGACGCGGTCATTTGACGTGTACACACCGGGACTCGCATATCTTGTCGCGGAAATATCACCCGATGAGATTATGATGACAGCTGCGGTATCTATTTACACTTAATTTAGCGAAAACGGGGTTCCGCGCACTTCGAAATGTTTTTTTGGGTCGCAATTTCAAATTAACGAGGTTTTACTGTAGTAAATTGAATATTATTAAAAACAAGGTCCTTTTTGCAAATAATTATTGTTTTCCACACGTCTCGGAAATGTCGCCCTATGAGGTTATGATGACAGCTGCGTATCCATTTATGTTATCGAGTTTATCGAAACGTAAGAGGAGAAAAAGGTTGTGGATGCGAAATTATTTACTGAAAAGAGAAAGAAGGACGGATATTCTATGCGATCTTCGATCGATACAGCTCGATGAGTTCAAGAACAATTTCGTTTCCCCACATTGTCATCTTGAATGATACAACGCATGCGTATTCATTTGTAAACATACCACGTGGTACTGACGCTCCGCGTAATGTTGCAGTGAGCTCGCTCGGGTACCGTGCGCATGGCAACGTTGCCACGGCACGTAGAAATGCCGCGCTATGTTGTGCGCGACGTCGCGGAAGAGTGCACGACGTTGCAACGTCACGTAGACTATGCCGCGCGTGCTGTTGAGGGACAATTTGTCCCCTAGTGAATACATGGCTTATTGTTTATTTGTTTGTGCTGTATTTATTGTTATTGTGCTTCAGTTAACGATCGCTGAGAATTCACAATTTTAATATTTCAATTCCAAGAACCAGAGCTCCATTTCTAGGGCCCTATTTACGTATTTTTGCATTCTATTTCAAGTATTCTATTTATTTACATTTTAGATGCGGGGCTGACTTTTACAATAAACACACCTCCAAAGGGATTTTTTGTTTTTTGTCATACGTAAAGTCGAGTGTTCTGATTTCAAAAATGATATTTATATGCCGCGTAAAAATTTATTAAGAAAGTTATCACAGTTCAAAGTTTCACAAAATCGCCCATACAAATCGATACAAATCCGACAGTTGCATGTTTTATCTATGACATGAATGACGCCTTACCGTAGACAGCAGATTAATATTGATTGAATGGATGAATTTATATTAGATTTGTATCTAAATTATATAATTGTATCTAAATATCTAATTTATATTTAGATTTGTATCGATTTGTATGGGCGATTTTGTGAAACTTTGAACTGTGATAACTTTTTTAAGAAATTTTAAGCGGCATATATATATCATTTTTGAAATCAGAACACTCGACTTTACGTATGACAAAAAACAAAAAAACTCCCATTGGAGGTGTGTTTATTGTAAAAATTTCCCGAACAATGTGTGGTTAGTGTCGGAAAAAGCGGCCCACATTTCGTTTGACAGATACCATAGATAATATGCTTACAAGAGATGGATTGTTCCTAAATAATCTTTTCGTTTTGAACTGTTAACCGGTCCGAATGAACGAATTGTTCGGTTCACACCTATTCAACAGTTGGGAGGCCGTAAAGAAAAAATCCAAAACCATAATGAATTATTGACAATAGCTTCGTGCTAACAACTCATGTATTTTATGTCAAATTGTATTTGAAATTTCATTCTGACCGCAGGAATCTGAATTGAATTTTTCCATGTTTTTAAAATAAACACTAACTTGCCCACTTTCAACAATGAAATGTAAACCAGAGCCGTACGTAAGTTGGCGTTAAATGATAAATATTTACTTTTGCAGGTCTCTTGAAAATACAAGATTCTTTTACGGAAAATTCTACTCCTTCACGGCCCGCCCCTGGAAAGCAGTCGGAATCGGAGATAGTTTGCGACACTAAAAAATCCTCAAGCAAGTGCAAACTTACCAGCTCTGATAAAATGTTTTCATGTTCGCAATGCAATTATTCGTGCAATCAGAAGTCAAACTTAAAAATACATGTTTGTACGCACTCTGGAGAAAAATTATTTTCATGTTCGCAATGCAATTATTCGTGCAATTGCAAGCCAAGCTTGAAAATACATGCTCTTACGCACTCTTCAGAAAAACTTTTTTCATGTTCGCAGTGCGATTATTCGTGCAATCAGAAGTCATACTTAAAAATACATGCTCTTAAGCACTCTTCAGAAAAACTGTATTCATGTTCGGTGTGCGATTACTCGTGCAATTACAAGTCAAGCTTGAAAATACATGCTTTTACGCACTCTGGAAAAAAATTATTTTCATGTTCGCAATGCAATTATTCGTGCAATCGCAAGTCAAGCTTGAAAATACATGCTTTTACGCACTCTGGAAAAAAATTATTTTCATGTTCGCAATGCAATTATTCGTGCAATTGCAAGCCAAGCTTGAAAATACATGCTCTTACGCACTCTTCAGAAAAACTTTTTTCATGTTCGCAGTGCGATTATTCGTGCAATCAGAAGTCATACTTAAAAATACATGCTCTTAAGCACTCTTCAGAAAAACTGTATTCATGTTCGGTGTGCGATTACTCGTGCAATTACAAGTCAAGCTTGAAAATACATGCTTTTACGCACTCTGGAGAAAAATTATTTTCATGTTCGCAATGCAATTATTCGTGCAATCAGAAGTCATACTTAAAAATACATGCTCTTACGCACTCTTCAGAAAAACTTTTTTCATGTTCGCAGTGCGATTATTCGTGCAATCACAAGTCAAGCTTGAAAATACATGCTCTTAAGCACTCTTCAGAAAAACTGTATTCATGTTCGGTGTGCGATTACTCGTGCAATTACAAATCAAGCTTGAAAACACATGCTTTTACGCACTCAGGAGAAAAATTATTTTCATGTTCACAATGCAATTATTCGTGCAATCAGAAGTCAAACTTAAAAATACATGCTGTTACGCACTCTGGAGAAAAAATATTTTCATGTCCGCAATGCGATTACTCGTGCAATCAGAAGTCAAGCTTTATAATACACGCTCTTACGCACTCTGGAGAACAACTGTTTTCATGTTCGCAGTGCAATTATTCGTGCAATCAGAAGGCAGACTTACAAGGGCATGCTCTTACGCACTTAAAACGACTGTTTTCATGTTCGCAGTGCGATTATTCGTGCAATCAGAAGTCATACTTAAAAATACATGCTCTTAAGCACTCTTCAGAAAAACTGTATTCATGTTCGGTGTGCGATTACTCGTGCAATTACAAGTCAAGCTTGAAAATACATGCTTTTACGCACTCTGGAAAAAAATTATTTTCATGTTCGCAATGCAATTATTCGTGCACACGCAAGCCAAGCTTGAAAATACATGCTCTTACGCACTCTTCAGAAAAACTTTTTTCATGTTCGCAGTGCGATTACTCGTCCAATCGCAAGTCAAGATTGAAAATACATGCTATTACGCACTCTGGAGAAAAATTATTTTCATGTTCGCAGTGCGATTACTCGTGCAATCACAAGTCAAGCTTGAAAACACATGCTCTTACGCACTCTGGAGAAAAATTATTTTCATGTTCGCAATGCAATTATTCGTGCAATCAGAAGTCATACTTAAAAATACATGCTCTTACGCACTCTTCAGAAAAACTTTTTTCATGTTCGCAGTGCGATTATTCGTGCAATCACAAGTCAAGCTTGAAAATACATGCTCTTAAGCACTCTTCAGAAAAACTGTATTCATGTTCGATGTGCGATTACTCGTGCAATTACAAATCAAGCTTGAAAACACATGCTTTTACGCACTCAGGAGAAAAATTATTTTCATGTTCACAATGCAATTATTCGTGCAATCAGAAGTCAAACTTAAAAATACATGCTGTTACGCACTCTGGAGAAAAATTATTTTCATGTTCGCAATGCAATTATTCGTGCAATCAGAAGTCAAACTTAAAAATACATGCTGTTACGCACTCTCGCACACGAGAAAAAATATTTTCATGTCCGCAATGCGATTACTCGTGCAATCAGAAGTCAAGCTTTATAATACACGCTCTTACGCACTCTGGAGAAAAACTGTTTTCATGTTCGCAGTGCAATTATTCGTGCAATCAGAAGGCAGACTTACAAGGGCATGCTCTTACGCACTTAAAACGACTGTTTTCATGTTCGCAGTGCAATTTCTTGTGCAATAACAAGTCAACCTTAAAAAGACATGCTGATACGCACTCTGGAGAAAAACCGTTTTCATGTTAGCAATGTAATTATTCATGCAATAGGAAGTCAAACTTAAAAATACATGCTGTTACGCACTCTGGAGAAAAAATATTTTCATGTCCGCGATGCGATTACTCGTGCAATGACAAGTCAACCTTAAAAAGACATGCTAATACGCACTCTTTAGAAAAACTCTTTTCATGTTCGCAATGAAATTACTTGAGGAATCACAAGTCAACCTTAAAAATACACGATCTTTCGCATTCTGGGGTAAAACTATTTTCATGTTCCCAGTGAAATTATTCGTGCAGTCGGAAGTCTGACTTAAAGAACCATGCTTTTACGCACTCTGGAGAAAAACTGTTTTCATGTTCGCAATGCAATTATTCGTGCAATCAGAAGTCAACCTTAAAAATACATGCTCTTTACGCACTCTGTAAATAAAAATATTTTCATGTTCGCAGTGCGATTACTCGTGCAATCACAAGCAAGCAAGTCAAGCCTTAAAATATACGCTCTTATGCACTCAGGAATAAAACTGTTTTCATGTCCGAAGTGCAATTACTCATGCAATCACAAGTCGAGCTTAAAAATACACGCTCTTACGCACTCTGGGGAAAAACTGTTTTCATGTTCGCAATGCAATTATTCGTGCAATCAGAAGTCAGACTTTAAGAAACATGCTCTTACGCACTCTAGAAAAAAACTTTTTTTTTGGGAAACATACACTACAATGTAATTTTTTAATATTTAATATCAAAAAAAATATTCGTTTATTATAACCAGTGAAGTTTCCTCGAAGCTGGTAAAAAAAAAACTAAATAAAAAACAATGATAAAGAATATGTGATAACAAAGATAAACACATAAAGATAACACAGATCTTGTATGCATTTTCGATAAGATAGAGGAGGTATTTTATGGTAATACTCGCTTTCTGTGTATGATTTGAATTCTAAACGGGTACGGAAATTTAACATTTGTGTTGGATATTTTCAAGTCACTCACTGTATGTAGAATAATGAGTGTTCCAGACTACTGATCCAAACTCCAGTTGACTGCGTACAAATGAAAAATATCAAGTGATTAATGTATACGGTGATTGAAATGGGTTTGTCGTTCTGGAAACGAAACCAAGGAGTCGATATGCTTTAGCAATTACCGATTCCATATGTGGGATGAATGTTAATTTAGAATCTAAGATGACACCGAGATCCCTCACCTGAGTGCAGATGTTGAGTTGCTTATTGTTGAGATGATAATTATAGGATAAATTTTTTCTTTTTTTGGAGAATGAAATGATATGACATTTATCGATATTTAGGAAAAGTTGGTTATTTTTGCAGTCTATTAATGAGATTGATGAGATAATAAGAGTCTATTAATGTCATCTTGAAGCAACAAACAATCAGTGGGAGACGTTATCTCTTTGTAAATTTTTGCATCATCCGCGAACAAAGATAATTCAGCATGCAGAAAACAATGCTTGATGTCATTGATGTAAATTAAAAATAAAATTGGGCCAAGATGTGATCCTTGGGGTACTCCAGATGGTACTTTTTTAAAGTCAGAGTTAAACCCGCGTATTGCTACTGCCTGGCTTCGGTTATTGATATAGGATGTAAACCACCTGTATAAATCACTATGTATACCCAGGTGTCGCAGTTTTCTCAAAAGTATTCGATGGTTGGTTTTATGGCTTTTAAGAAATCCGTAGGTATAGAGTGCATCTACTTGTAATCTTTTATCCATCGCCTTAAATACAATGTCCGTAAATTCTAAGAGATTAGATTCAATTGATCTGTGTGGAAAAAAACTGTGCTGATTAGGGATAATAAGATGGTGCATGCATGTATAAAAAATATGCAAAAGTGATACACCGGAGACAATACGTATCCTATTTTGCGATAGGACATTTAGCTTCTTAATCTAATACATCATCGTTTTATATTTTATTGAACGATTTTAGATTAACTTTTTTCAAGTAATTCTTCTATTAACGTTTAATTTTCTAGTAGGGACCTCAATGGGAACCTTCCATTGTGTCCCGATTTTTCCTAGACGTCCACCGCCTCTTTTTGTAATGTATCCATTCTTTGAGAACGTTTTACGAATACGGTAATACTTCGATCTATAATTCTATCAAATGTGTACGTATCTCTTTGGTGTGCTATTTTCTTTGGCGGTCTGCGAATGATGTATCGGGTATTGTGAATCCCAGAATATCCATCATTGCGTCTAAATGTAAATCTTCACAGAAAGCGAATAGACTGGTTATATTGTTTGAGTACACACTTAGTGGTTATTTTAGGCTCAGATTTCTGCAGAATTCCCACGTCAGTATACACTTTTGTACATTTATGTTTCCTTTGATTCCATAAATAAACTCCTCGAGGAAATTCACCGCAAAGAGATGAAAGTTTTCTCCTTCAGATAGATGAAGCGAAATAGTGAGGCAATAAAAAGGTGTGAGTAATGCACACAACGTCATCGGCCGTATGCAGGTCAAGTATTAATTTGGCTCGGCATTAATATTATACTAAAACCATCAGCCGAAGTAAAACCAACGTTCATGAACTTCTTTGCTAAAGAGTTTCAAAATTCGTTGATTAAGGATATATTATAGAAGTCTCACAGAGACGAAGACATTTATATATGAAAAAAGTGGATGTAAGTCTCTTATACGATGGCTCGGGGTTAACAACCTGTAAGAGCTGGCTTAAGTGATTACTCTATAAAACGTCCTTGAGGTGAGTATTCGCGAAAACGGCGCTATATAAGTTATCCAATTATTATTATTATAATTATTGATGCATCGTCACCAATACAGGAATTATCAAATTTTTGAAAGCCATATATATAGTTCGAATCAAGAACATTTCATATATTGCACTGGCCTCTGCTAAAGACATCTGTTGTTATTTTTTCTCATTTTACAAGTTAGTATACCTACATAGATTTCGCAACTGGTAATGATACCTACATAATTTATTTTTCAAAGTGGAGGTTTTTAGCAATATTTCTTATTAACCTATATATGATATTCTCTCAAATTTTAATTTTTAAACTCCTATCATGCACCAGCATGTTATATTTTTAACAATATTTTGATATGAAAGTATGTTCTAAGAACACAGTTAACTGAATTTGGTCCCCAGATGGATGATTAATTAATTCCATTCAATTTTCTCATATATAAATAGCTTCGTCTCTGTGAGGCTTCTATAATGAATCCTTAATTAATTAATCATCCCTCTGGGGACCAAATCCAGTAACTGTGTACTTAGAACATACTTTCATATCAAAATATTGTTAAAAATAAAAATTCATATTTAACCAATATGTTCCGGGTCCAATGATCCTTTCATCATGTTACAACGTACCTTTCTATACTAAAAAATAAAATTTGAATTATAGACATAAATAAAAATTTGAGAGTTGAATAAATATTTAAGCACTAATATAAAAACAAGTTTATGTATTTTCAAATGGGAATTGGATATTTATAATATTTAATTTGCTATTACCACATTTTAAAATTTCCATGTTTTTAAACTATAATGTTATTTGAATGTGAAATTCTTAATAATATTGTCACGAGTCGTGGCTGCTGGAGGAACAGTGAAAATTAATTAGCGATTTATCAATTAATGATAAATCAACTATTCAATGTACAAAGTCGCTTAAACGGAGTAAACTCACGCTATTCTTTAAATTACACTTTTTCGCAGTATATCACTAGTAAATGAATATTTTTTATCGATGGGTAAACACATATTTTACATTTCATTCAGTTCTTGCTCGTATTATACTTATATCGCTTATTTCTTTCGCCATCGATTATTCGCTCGATATCTGTCGCTTCACAAATTCACGACTGGGCATACCTAGCCGGCCGCCGTGAAATAAGTGCGAAGTACGTTGTCTGCGACGTGCACTGATTTCACACGGTAACGAACAGTCAACGCGACACTACTCTCCCGCACCGCGGCCGGCGCCAAATTAATATCAGAAAATGCTGGTATTTTCGAACTTTCTAGATTATTCTAGTGTTCAGGAAAAGGTCCTCGTTGCTTCTCGGTTGTTTCAGACGTTTCTGGATGATTGGAGACGTTTCTCGAAGGTTGGAGATAATCGCAGATTGTTAAAGGCCGTTCTCGATGTTTTGATAGTGTTATGACATTTAAAATGGATTCGGACAGTGCGCAAATTCTTTTTAGCATCTCGTTATAATATCAAAAGAATGGTTTGTTTCCAAAAGCTGATTATAAAATTCAGAATAGTTGTTAGCTTTTATTTTGGTATAGGCACATAGTTTTTGTATCCTGACAAAGGGACAATTAGCCCCGAAATATATGGATAATTTTTATTAATATTTTTAATATTTAAAGCATTAATTTTTTGGTTTGACATTATAACAGAGTGTTAGTTAAATTAGTATAAACCACTACCAGATTTTAGGTCTACCGGTTTCGAGACGTACTGAAGAGACGGGTACGTCTCGAAACCGGTAGACCTTAAATCTGGTAGTGGTTTATACTAATTTAACACTCTGTTATGTGGATAATTAAATAAATAGTGTTTTCGTATTTTCATGATTTCATACTATTAATATAAATAATATTACCACAATTATTTCTTCTTCCAATAATTTCTTCAATAAATACAAAGTCATTTTATTGAAGTTGAAGGTTAGTTATTGAAGAATCTTCTTCTGGTGCCCTATCCGTTGAAAGGACATCGGCTATCATGTTGTACGGTACTTTATTTACTGCGGCCCGGAACAGCTCCACAGTAGACTGGCCAGACTATTGTGTTCTCCATCTTAAAGGGTTCCGACTTCCGGCAATCTTTCGCCGTATTATAAAGATCAAGATCTCGCCCTTCACTGGATGTCTTCTCACGTGTCCAAGATATTAAATTGGTCTAATTTTTGTTGTTATAATAAATTATTTTTCCTAATTTATCCCAATCATAACTTGTTCATTCATAACTCAGTTTATCCAGCTTATTTTGAGTATTCTTATACACATATAGAATTTTCGAGTATTTACTATGTGAAATATTTTAGGACGCAAGTTAATATCTTCGATTCTGATAACTCGTGCTCTTTATATATTATTAAGTTGTGTCTGTATTATTTCCGAATAAATAAATAAAAAAATCTCAAATGCTTTCTTTGCAATGCAAATTTTTGAATTAGAAACCAAAAAAATGTATTTATCCAAGAGAAATCTGATAATTATATCAGTAAGAATATCTTCGTAGATAAATACGATTTTAATGAAAAAAAGAGTTGTACATTTTGTGTTAAATCTAATGGGAGAGTTATGAAATCACATAATCTTTAAATGTATGACGTCAACTTTACACCAAAAATTTTGATTTTTGATTTTTTATCTTAATTTCAATTTTATTTACCTGATGCTAATATTTTTTTATGTATTAGGGCGTACTTTTACATATTTTGCCTTTAATTATCTTACATTTGTACATTAACACGAAAAGGTTGGTCATCGCTCGTTTAGAAAATATTATTTCCCCAATAAAATATGTCTTGAATTTATGATTTCACATATAAAGAGTTATCTTGTTATTGTGATTTTTATATTTCATTGTATTTGAAGTAAACTGGCAAATGTTTAAATAATTTGAACTCACTCATTGAAATATGCAATTAATTAATACTTTCAGGGTTTGCAAAGCTATTGTTAACCAAAACAGCCCGCTCGTCGGCGTAATAAATCATTCCAGCCGCCGATAAACTGTATTTATAGCATCCGTCATAAACTATTCTTGACCTTTATTGCTCGACTACAGTGTGTTTAAAAGTTTTCCAGATTTCCAAATTAACTAAACAAATCCGAGCTGGGTAAATATCTTTGTTTATATTTTGTATTATTCCAAGACAAAAGTTTGTTTTTTGTTCCTTTTTACGGCGTCGTATCAACCCCCATCACATGCAGCGCCGCACCGCACAGCGGACGAAAGGACGCATTTAGAGACAAATTAATTGTGATGTGCCAAAATAACACTAAATGTGATAAAACTTGACTTTTTTTTCAAGAACAATTTTGAACATCGTGTATTATAATTTTCATAAACTTTGTTCTAACGGTTAGTCGCAAAATAACCTACACATGCATACATATCTATCTAAATTGCAAAATTAGACATTCTGCATGGGGTATTCGTTTCGTATATAGAATAACCCGTTTCTCAAAATTTATTCTAAAGTGGGTGCTCGTCGCCAACCTGATTACAAACATTAATATTTTTCAAGCACGCAAATGAGGGTACATACATTTTACATGGTTATTTAGAGCACACGTCACGTAATAAATCGCATAAAAATCTGGTAAAAAGTAGTCCTTTTTTCTAATCTCTAATGAAACATGCTGTAATAATTTGAAATTAAACACTGTCGTAGGATATTTTAAAACATATTACGTAAACTGAATAAATACAAAGTAAAAATAATTGTAACTAAAATATTTGTCAATAACATTCAAGATTTTTTGTACTTCATAATAATTTTTACACGTCGATCAACAATGCGTTCCAAAATGAAATGACTGCAAATGGGGCTAAAAAATTAAAATTAATGAAATGAGATTTTCAGCTAACGTATAAAACCATCCATCGTTTGTTGCCGGTAGCTGCTAAATTAGTACTAATGTTCACTAGATAAAACGATTAAATTTACATTATATAAATCCTGTTCTAAAGTACGGTGGTAATTGTACCATATTTTAACGTTTGATTATTCACAAGTTCGTGTTTACTTCCATGTAAACATGAGAGCAAAATTGGTCGCTATTTCCAATCAACACTCGGGTCAATGAGTTTCACCGAAAACAGCGCGGAGTGCTCACGCTAATATATGTTTACTATAATACAGAATTAATGACAATTCTTAACCATGCTATAGTAACTTAACTTTAACTTAATGCTTAACCATAATAACCGTTGAATATACATGAGTAGCTATACATATATGGAAAATAATTTTGTTAAAATCGATCGTTTTATTATTTTTTTTTTTATTTAAAATATAATAGAAACCTGAAAAGGTTTAAGGATAACATTTTTACATGATTCAATATAGGAATATAATAATAATATAATTTAGATACAAAATCATTTTTTATAATTGGCCGAGTTTAAGCATTTTTGTTACATCTGTTTTGAATTTGTCAGTGGTCGTTGTATAGATTTAATCCGTTGAAAATTATTCGTGATTGTCCTGTTTTTGTTTTGGCGTTTAATATATATAAAGTTATAATATATATAGTTACTGTCACTTAGAAACACATTAATATTTAAGTCATATTTTAAATAATACACCAAAATTTATGTAATCTTACAAAAATAATCCATGTTCTATTTTAAAATACATATTTTATGTTATTTAGAATCCTTCTTTAACTTCGTGTATTTCAAATATTTCGCGCGCTTTAACTTGTTTTATTAGAAAATAATCGTGATGACGTAAGTGTAGGACCGCTATGGGGCTTTCGCTCATAAAACGGTCCTGTGATTTCGGTTGGTCTCCATTCACTGTACTACTGGATACCCTTATTCTTTAATGGTGAAATTTCCATAAAGGCTGAAATTCACTCTCGTCTTGAAAATGTAAATAGTGCGATCCCTAAGATCAATATTTTTTCAATACGTAAAATATTTATCTTAATTGGGATTAGTTATACAGAAGGTGATCAACACAAAAATGATTAAAATGAGTCATATACGAGTTTGGACAGCTCAAAACGATATCTTTATGTGCTGAAAATTTCCGAGCTCTAAGTGCTAAATTATAGATTTTAGAAATTCAGTATTTTTTTAACTCACATCACGACCATCACCGTTTAATTAATTCTTAAATTAAGAAAAGGGGTTATTTACTATTTTCTTCGGCTTTAAATTTATAAATCCTTGACAAAAAAATAAAGGTTAAAAACATCCACGTGTTATGGATGCATTACATAACTTTTTATGTTTCTGTTACTACACGATAATAGTTTCGTAGAAAACATCTAAGGGGGTTGAACATTTTTACGCCTCAGATAAAATTTTTACTTCATAATTTATCAAATTCATAGAATATAGAACCCACATAGCAAAAAGTAAGTAATGTTTTGCGTAGATTTTGGCATTTTGTAGAAAGAATTCAACCTGTAAAACGTGTCAAATCTTCGTAAATATAAGTTTTTTATTATAATTATATTAAAAAAAACATAAAAAAATACCTCTACAATGAGCCCTATGCAAAAAATATGCTATAATTAATAATATATGGACGTACCTATAAGGTTTTTGTTGAATGGAGCAAAGATTACGTATAGACTGTATAAACATATGAAAAATATATTTAATTTAAAATCAATAATATAATATAGTAAATATTGCTCGTAAAGAATATGACAGAGATGACATTCAATCATCATCGGCCGTCAATATCCCAATGTTAGATACATGCCTACTTTTTTCCTACCCACGCATCCCTGTTTTTCGTTTCCCTTGCCATACTTTTGTGTCTATGGCTTTGTATTGCTCTCTTTGCAAGATCCATTAGCTACGTTAATTTATTTTTTCCCTTATGAATTTGTTTCTCTTACATTAAGAGCCCAAAATCACAAACTATGACTTCTCAGTCACTTTCACTAACGGAAGAGTAATTCAACAAACAACGTAATTCGTGATTATTTACATTAATCATTAATTGAATTTGTTGGTGGTTTATTATAGTGTGAATTGATCTTTATATATTTTTATATGAATTTTTTTTATACGAAATTAATAATTAATTTACAATTGAATGTTGCGAATTTAGAAACTGTTTTTTGGTCATTTATTTCATGTGATTATCGTACAATAGTGATCCGTTACAATTTTCAATCACTGATATCCAACATCAATTACATCTACACCAGTGAATTAAGAGTAGCATGTTATCTCTTCACTGGGTACACCCAATACGCAACTTTCCATTGCTCCCTGCGTTGCTATTGATATCTGCATATATGGCTATGTGTTAAGTGCAGTTGTTTCAATGCATGTTGTAAGTGCAGATTGTGTGCATCTATTGAATAGTGATGAAAGCTTTACTTGTACATTCAATAGTGATGTTGGTAGTGCCTGACCAACCATTTCATCTATTCAGTTAAGTGATTGCTTGGAAGTTGAGAGCCGGTCCTTTACATTTCTGAATAAATTAGATTGAATAAATTAGTTAGAAGCCGGACATAGATGATTAAAATGAGGAGGTTCTGAATGTAAAAAAGACGTCCGTAAAATAACAATCCAATGTAAAAAGTGAAAATTACGAAACATACCTTAGATAAAATAAAATTAAAGGAAAGTATTGTCAATATCAACCAATCGAGATCCAGTATGTTCTTTTTAATTGTCTATCCTAGGTTAGTCTAAGGCGATCCACCGACAATATTCCCTCCAGAATGCTAAGACGATACACATTGATAGTCGTGCATCTGACTTTCGCAAGACGTTTCCAAGGTATTTTAAAGAGAATCTCGAATTATTCCATATGTAGAAGTATGGGCCGACTACGTGATGAGCAAGGCAACTTCTTGATGGTTTCCAGGACATATATATATATACGGCGAGCATTGCACATTTATAGAGAAGAATAACAAATTTCACGTGATAATTACGTGATAAAACCCTTGTAAAAAAATTAAAAATTTTAGTAATACCAAATATATTTTAAGCTTATACATTTTTAATTAATAGTGAATAAATGTAGAGCCGAAATATGTATTAATTCCCTCACATTGTTTACTGTGGTTTTTACTAGATTTTCTACTCAGCTTATCACAGAAAGATGTTTAAAGGATTTATATCAACAACTGAAGAGTTTTTGTAAGCTGCCTTTACTAAATCATAATTTTTGAAAATACAATAAGAGAAATTACCGTTATATTCATTATATACATGGAAAAAATAAATCTTTTTTTTTAATGAAAAGTACTAGGTATGTAAGTCAGTAAGCAAGTCCTTCGGTACCTACGATGCACTTTTGCCATTGTAATGTAAGCTCATTGATGCTTTCGTTACAAAAATCCTGTGGACAGGAATCGATGAATTCTGTAAAAGCATTTTCCCCGCCTTTTCAGAATTGAAATTTTCCCCTGAAAAATGGTATCGAGGGTTGGGATTATGACTACAGAAAATATATTTCATATGGATAAAGATTGCACGAACTTGCTCAATGCGGAATTTAATTTCAATAAAAGGATCTCATCTTTCATTTACATTACAGCCTAAGTGTACACTATTTTGAATACCGATAAATCTTCACATACAATTTTAAAGAAGAAATATTGATAATATCGTAGCAACAAATTTTTATTATATTATAAGAAGGCTGACCAAGAAAGGCAAAGCTGACAATATGCATTGTGGGCTGAGAAATAGTGGTCATGTTGGATGCAAATTTGTGAGGTGAGAATTGACCCCCAATTTGGGTGCAAATTGGTGAGGGGAGAAAATTAAGTAACAGTGCATGTAGGAAATTGAAGTTCTATAAAGGAATTAGTGATACAAATAAACGCTAACTAGCTGCGATTGAACTTGGGAATTCTAATTCCTTACAGTTTCGTGGTAATTGTTATAATTAATCCAACTCTTATCATACTCCGCTATCTCACATCATTTGTGGTAGTGATGGTATTTTAATCGAATATATAATAACCGTTATTTGAGATTTTTATTGATGTAGTAACAATTATAAATACATCAGATACAAATCTCTAATAACTGTACTACATAAAACCGGTTAAAATAACAGTTTGACCATCACTAATCTCTTGTGAAAATAATTCAAATATTTTATCTAACGTGTAAGTGCAAATTTTCAGTTTGGGTAACTTTTGTTGTCAAAGCAGATGAACATGAATTCTATCTAGCCTTTAATATTTTATTTCCATTCTCCCAAAGACAATATTCAAGTTCGGATGGTCCATTCCAGAATAATTATTTGAGTAAATTTTAGGATCCGACTTCCTTGACATCATATTTAAGGTTATGGAGGTTTACATGAAGAGTTCCCTTGCAGACCGTCCTATTTTATACGGGAAGATCCATCCCATCACATCACATAATTAATTGGTCTTGAGGTATTACATTTAACTTCATGTGAAAAATAGTCCATAGGTCTTTTCAACAATATAACAAATATGAAGTTAAGGAAATGGAAAAAAGGGAGCAAAGGAAATCGTTCTATTCTATAAAATTCTTTAAAAAGAATAGAAAATAATTACGTATTGGTTCCACTGCAATGTAGTTGGCATATGCGTATATGTATATCAGTATTAAAAAATAGGGGAGACCAATGTGAATCGAAATAATCTCGATATCTTAGTTACTATTGGTTGGTTACCTTAGAAATTCACACACATATAGTTTGAATTTCTTTCACACATGCACTAAATTGTTGGTACAGGAGTATTTTTGATACAATTGTGTACTACATAACGATGGCAGTTGGTTAGCCGTTGCGCTGCTACAGCGTCTGTGCTTGAAAATCGAACCAAAGTAAGTTTTCGTTCTTTTTTTCTTAAATACTAAGTAATGTTAACTAATTCGTGATATATATGTGGCCTAGCTTTAGTCTAATTATCTAACATTTACAACATAATTTCATTTTGTTTCAAATAATCAATTTGTAGGATATTCAAGGGGTGAAGACATGGACACTATATCAAGAACTAATCCAAACAGTCGAGGCTTTTAAAATGTAGCTCCACAGATGCTTATTGAAAGATTCCTGAGTAGACAGAGTGATGAATGTTGTAGTCCTCCGGCATATGGAAAAAGACCGAGAAGTGCTGCCAACTATCAATATAAGCAAACTTGAGTGTCTCGGACATATTATGAGGGGACCAAAATATAGTCTATAGGTACATCCAAAATATATCCAGGGGAAAATAAGTGTTCAAAGAAGCGTAGGAAGATGCCGCATCTCATAGCTGCGTAACTTGAGGGACTGGTATACGCTTAACTCGACTGAGTTGTTCCTCGCGGAGGTGAATAAAGTCGTAATCGTCAATATGATCGCCAACCTCCGGTATGGGATGGCACCATAAGAAAAAGAAGAAGAAGAAGAAGAAGAAGAATATCATTAAAACTTTCTGTAAGAAAATTGTTGAGCGTAAACCAAGTAGAATCTATATCCAAGAAATAAAAATTACACGTTTTTAAATTAATGACAGCATTTTGCGTGGGGTTGAAGTTTGTAAATTACAAATTCACAGAAGACTTAGAACTCAAGATTTTAATTTTTTCCATGAATTTTCATTATTATTTATGGATAAATATTTTCAACATCCCTATTTTAAGTCGGTTGTAACGGAGCCATAATAAAAAATTTAATTAATTCACAAAACAAGCTAGTTCTTCTTTTTATATTATTTAAATATGCACCCATTTTACAGTATCGGGGATGGTTTTAAGGACCTCACTGAATCCTTGAAGAATGAAAAGAGAGGGTAAATAAATATTGACTATGCGATCCGGGGTCTAGATTTCATCGCAAGTGCCCGGGGGTAGTTTCAACCCCTATCCCCGTGTCCCCATCTGTCATGCACACATAAAACCTTTTCAGTGGTCATTTTTACTAGCGAGAAATTTTGTTCACAAAGTAACTGATAAAATTACCGTAATTAATACTTAACAAAAAAACAACTAAACATCTCACCGTTTCTCCCAAGGGGACAGAACGCTACACTTTTCTGTACTAGTATAGTACTTTTGCGTCGTCTACTTTCATACATCTTCTCAAGCAGGCTCTTTGATTTTTTAAGATTTTTACAGGGTCGTCCTCCAGTAGATCATGTTTTTCGTGGACGCCCTTTGGTCCTTTAAAAGTCGCCTCGTATATTTTCCATCCTCTCTTCGCTCATACCTTCCACATGACCAAGCTATCTCGGCGATCCTTTACATTAAATTCACTCGTAATTTATTCATTTTACACTTTGTCGTGCACAGATTCCACACACGCGCTTAAGCATCCGCATTTTCCACAGATATAGTAATTCATTCTTTTTTTGCTTCCAGGCTAACCTAACTAACGGTAACCTTAATATATTCTTCACGAATCAAGATCAGTTGAATGTGAAAATTTAAAATAAAACTAGTTGATGGGCTTGGCATCGCCTGGGAGCACAGAATTGTATTGACGTCTCTTTTGTTAGTTTCGGCACCTATGATTGGAACCTTATAGAATTTTCGAACTTTTGAGAGCATTCTGAAACCTTCTTTTAAGCTTTTGGAACCTCCTAGACTCACCGACAAACTCCGCCACTAACCTAACCTAACCTAACCTAACCTAACCTAACCTAACCTAACCTAACCTAACTAACGGTAACCTTAATATATTCTTCACGAATCAAGATCAGTTGAAGGTGAAAATTTAAAATAAAACTAGTTGATGGGCTTGGCATCGCCTGGGAGCACAAAATTGTATTGACGTCTCTTTTTTGTTAGTTTCGGCACCTATGATTGGAACCTTATAGAATTTTCGAACTTTTGAGAGCATTCTGAAATCTTCTTTTAAGCTTTTGGAACCTCCTAGACTCACCGACAAACTCCGCCACTCAGTTTGCAATCTAATAGAATTTTCGGGACACTTCTAGAACATTCTCCTTCCAGAACTTTCTAAAATTTTATCGAACGTTCTGTTTTCTGTTTTATAGAGTCACAGACACACTTCGCCACACTGTTTGGAACATTCGAAAACTTTCAGGAATCTTCTACAACACTGTCCTTCCAGAACATTCTAGAATTTAATCTAACGTTCTGGAATCTTCTAGACTCGCCAAAACACTCCGCCACTCAGTTTGGAATCTCATAGAACTATCGAGAATGTTCTCCTTCCGGAACTTTATAAGATTTATTGAACGTTCCGGAACCTTCTGGACTCAGACCGACACAGTCGGCGGGCCTATTCTGAAACAGTCTGAAGCATTTGCGGCCTTCCCATAACAAACAAATGTTCTAGAAAGCACATTTTCATCACCCACTCCCACCTACGCTCAGCCACCCTCACCAAACTTGCATACTTTCGATGTGACACCAAGGGCTATCTACCACCATATATGTATGTATATGGTGGTAGATAGCCCTTAAATAACATCATATATATATATATATATATATGAGATATATATATATAGAGATATATAGATATAAGATATAGATATATATATATTATATATATATATATATGATGTGACATTGCGAATCCGTCTATGGTCTATTTTACCCCACTCGTTATTTTTCGAACCAACCGCCCGCGCCCCGGTAATAGATAGTCTATGACGCGTACGTACGATTTCTCTTTGCTAACGCACGGATTGTCTTTGCGCTTTACACCGGTTTACACGCTTTACATTTTTTCGCGTTCACAGCTCCAACTTACAGGCAACATGTAGACATACTCTCGTCTGGGCCCCAATTTGAGTAAATATTCAATAATTATTCTGATACCATAGAAATATAATAACGCCATTAGCTGTGGATTTTTTTTGTGTTTGTTTTTACAGTCAGTCACTAACGCTGCTAGATGGCGAAAACCAAAGAGGTTATAAGACAACCTCTTTGGCGCAAATATATTACGATTTCGCGATGATGGAAACCCGTTTTTAATTTTGATTTACGTACCGCAAGGACATCAAAACAAAATATCTACTTATACAAAGTTGAAATTAAAAAAATATAAAAGAACAACATTTTTAATAGCCACAGTAAGTTTATGTCGTCCTGTCAATTAAATTTAATCTTGAAATTCCTAGCTATTTTGATAGATTTTTGTCTAAATGAAATAAGGCAGTTTTTCATGACCTTTGGGCGATGTTATTTTTCTATTTAAAACAAATTTTTTTTTTTTTAGTTCAAAATATTAACATGAAATAATTGATATACAATATTGAAAGCATAAGATTGACTGGAGTGAAATGAGATCGCCATGAAGAATATAAATGATACTAGTAAATAACACTAAGTAATAAATTAATAATGAACACAATGAATAAATAATACAAGCCCAATCGATACCAGGCGCCTCCGACGCATGTTTGAAGTCACAAAGAATTTAGAAACATAGAATATTGATCCTGGTACCTCTCACATGCTATAGCAGTGCTCTGCCATCTTAGCTTGATTTGTATATAGAGGGGATAAAAGGTTTTTTACATCTTAAACACTGCAACGCATTTCACAAATAACTAAGAATAATATTTTTGAATTTTCTAACCATTTAGTAGCGCAATCACGGTTAGCCAAAATGTTAGTTGTTAATCAAAAAGCAATCAGCGGCTTGTTCCACTCGTGTTGTAGCGTGCGGTACACGTGCTTTGTGCGTGCTTGGCTGGTGCGGTTGGCAGTTGTTCTTGGGGTAATAATTCCTGTTACCGAAATGAAGACCGTATGTCGTAAAGTGAATATTTATAGCGGCCGAGCGGCCTGAGCCAAGCCACCCGCTGTTGTTGTTCGCCGCACCACGACGGTAATTGGATGGAAGTGGGAGGCTAATCAAAGGCACGTTACACAAAGGATAAATCAATTTACTCTCCATAAACACACGACTTATGATGCATCTGTGCCCTTCACTACATGGGCAGGATATATTACGGAAATAGATATAGTTATTGTTTCACGATGGGTGCTATTATTGTTATCGTTATCTCGAGCTTTGGAGATACTGTAGACTTTTGTTTGACGGAGTTAATCCAGAGCCACCTAGTAAAAGGTTCATCAAACTTTGCACATAGATCAAAATACAATCTTTTCACTTTCAAAAAATTCACGAAGCTCTTTTTCGTATTCAAATATTTATAAATATTTTGATGAATGTGTCTAAAAGCCTTTCATAAGATACATGTATGATTTATGATCGTTACTCAACGCGATGTTCTCACCAGGAATATGTATTTCATCGGACAGTACGCAATAAAAATATTCTCAGGTATTTACGTCCGTTTAAAATCTTCTGCGTATTCTGAGCTGTCCGGGCTGATTTGCGTGTATATCGGCTACATCTGCCATGATGATGGAACTTAAAATCAACGTACCCTACTATGTAAGGGACATTTTGAACCAAGTGCACGTATCTATTGGACCAATAAAATAAATTAACAAAGACATTACAATGCCACTATTTATTTTTAAAAAAAACAGATCGTCAAAGCGTTATCGTTAAAGTCGACTCGATAAGAGATCTGGGTGTTACGCTAGACTGTAGCGAAACTGACGCTAGCTTACATTTATATACTTACTTTCCCCGCCGGGATAAGCAGAGAAGATAGAGCGCCTCTGTGCTGACATAAAACTCTCGCCTCATCCACATTCATACATCTTCGCATGCGAGCTCGATGGTTGTCGTGCCACATGGTTGTCGCCCTCTCTTCCTGGGACCGTCAACATTTGCGTAATATATCTTTCTTACCATTCTTCCTCATTCATTTGCTCAAACCACCTGAGCGACCCGTTTTTAATTATATTAATTATGCTAAGATCAGCTTTATATTCATTCCTAATATCTACCATTTTGATAATATTATCATAAATAAAGCATATAGTAATGTTGGAGTTAATGACAAGCATTACTCACGACTTTAAAACAAAGTCTGAAAAATCTCTACATATCACTAGTACTAAGTATCTTGGAATATTCATCAGATATTTGGACATCTTATTACGCAACACATATTGGAAGAATCGAAAAAATGCAAAATAGGTTTCTACATATTTTATCTTACAGAGCCGCAACACAGAAATCTTCACAGCTACACAACAAGCTTGCCTTTTTTAAAATACACAAACTGGAATCTCGATGAAAAATATCCGATCTTACATTACTGATGGATTTGGTATTAACATTGTTGCCCTAAGGGTCATAAAACGAATAAAGTTTGGAAATATAAATAAAATTTGAACTCGGGTATTAATTTACTTAACAATATTACCTTCATTAACTCTTCTCCTCTTCTCTTAATATTCCCGTTATAACCACCCTTACACCAGTAACTTCGGTTCATTATGTCAGTTATTTATATTTGAACCGAATCAATTAAAAAATTCTATTTCTAATTTTAATTAATCTAAATCTAAAAATTCTAATTCAAATTCTTCTTATTCTAAATCCAAAAAATATAAAAGTCAGTTTGATACTTGATCTGTCGGTGACAGATTTTGTTTCTTTAGAAACTTATTAAAGTCACGTAGAGGTAACAAGTTTAATGTTTTTTTCTAATTTAAATGATCATCCGATCTTACAGTACCACACAAGATACTCGATGGAGCTATGGATTGTTTCTTTATAAATTTGTATGATATAACTTGCATGTTAAAAACCGTATAATAAAACAGGAGATCTTTATAATAAGTCAGAATCTTTGTAATTTTAGTTATTCTTCTGCCATCACAAGTACTAACGTTAGTATTTATATTCTTAAACGAAACATAAGTATTATATTTTAATATATAAGGGAGTATATTATCCTCTATCTATAGGTAATCTATTTCTCATACAGAATCTCTCGTAATATTTCTATCATAATTTTTCAGGGGCATGTAGTGAGTACATTGAAGTGTTACTTTTACGTTTACGACAATTTCATGCTTCAATGTGATTACTGCACACCCCTGGAAATATTATCATTGTATCATAATTTTAAATTTTTTTCAAAATATATGTACAATTCATGCTTCAATATACTGAATAAATGAGCTAATGAAGACACCAAAAATAGTAAAAAAGTTTTTTTTTTCAAAATATTTCGTGTAAAATGTCACTCGGTGCATTATTTGAAGGTCCTTTTTTGTAATACGAGTATTTGTGGTATATTTATTTCCGGAGACATTATCTTTCATTATCTATGCGCCTACGTATCCAGGAAGTGTAGGTACACGTGATTTACGACCACAAAAGGTAGGGCCATATTTTCAAGTATTTTAATATTAATGTAAATGGATGTTGCTCCATAATAAATATCAGAATAACGCTAGGGAAATACAAATATACGTAATGTGTTCACATAATATCGAAACTTTTGTTTTTCCGTCCAAAAAGACGAAGCACGGTTGACGTCTTTTGGTGGAGATGTGTAGGAGACATTCATGCGTATGCGTAATTTTCTTTCCCGCCTGCAGAAAGCGTCAGTCACTGGCACTCGAAGAAATGTAGTAAGTGCCCGTCGAATCATCAATTGTTGTGAAAAGGCGCAACGACTTTGCCAAAAGCTTGCTTGGCGATACCCATGAAAGATGAAGGGTATAGAAATATATTTTTTTTAAATATTTTGTGTGCAATTTTTTAAATTAAAAATCTAAGGTCTCTTCAATTCACACGCATTTAAACCCCCTTTTGTGGAGAACATTTATTTGGAAAGTGATTACAGAATATATCGGTTGGTCCAATTTTCTATCCTTTTAAAATACAGAACCTACACAATTTAAATGGTTAAGATGACTCAGTGGATATTGAAATGTAATATTTATAGAATGAATTTTTCTTACAAGAAAATTTTGGTTGCATGCATATACGTACTTAATATTACATTATACACATAATACTTTGCAAAAATGCTTTTCAATAGAAATATTTAGAAAAATATTTATTCACCAGGTGCTCAACCAAATAAATTTAAACCAATTATTTATTAAAGCTTTTTCAAATATTGTTTATTGAAATACTTTTGTAAATATTGAATGAGATAAAGCCGTGAGAGCTTTTAATACTTTAAATGCACATTGAAATTTATTAAAATTTTCAATCGAGTATTTATTCACTAAAGGATTTACATTGGAGGATTTCACGAACAGTTTAAACCATTGAATTTAAAATAAAAAGCCGTAAAAAAAGTAATACATCTTGATATATCTTTATCTGTTTTTTTAATTAGTTTACTGTGGCGTAAAATCAAAGTCATAGAATATACAGATCAGGGAGAGAAAGAAGACTAAATTATTAATACATCATACCAGCAAATTTATATAATTTATGTGCTTTATTATCATGAATTCATACCTGCTAATAAAAAAAATATGTCTTTTACTTCACTATTTGCAATAATAATCAATTTTTTTTAATTTGATTTATTTATTTATTGTATTTATTTATACAGTTGTTACATAATAATGTTTTTTATAATAAATTGAATCTATGTTATAACATTTTAAAGATATTATACTGCCCATAATAGCTCGAGCTTATGGGAGGAGTATTTACAAGCCATATTAAAGTACAAAAGCAGAAACCATTTAGAAGTACTAATTTTTATCACATAAAAACCATTTGAAACATGTGGGCAATGTTACAATACATCATTGTCCAAAATCAAGTATTTGACTTCTTTCTTAAACTGTTCGTATTTTGGAATTTTTCTTTCTTGAAATTTGTTTTGCGACAACAATGTATTGTACCATTTAACTCCCAAGTATGTATAGTGATGTTGCGCTAAGATGGTTCTTAAAGTTGGTATCTTTATTTGCCCCTTTGTTCTATGTCTATTACTTAAACAGTCTAAGGGGTGGGATTTATTCATAAAATAATTTTTATAAATTTGGCATAGGGAGTTAGTTTTGTATATTTTATGAGTGATGGTACATTAAATTCTTGAAATATATTTACAGTAGGATAGTCATAAGGTATTTTGAGAATCGTCATAATAAATATTTTTTGCATTATGATTGATGGCTGTACAGTAGAATTATAAGCCAAATAATATTTTCGTTGTCTGTTCGTCTGTCCGACTGTCTGTCTGTCACTTCGTGTAACATCCGCAATTTCTTTCGAATTCACGGCTAAAAAAACACATTACATAACTGGAGATGGGGCTTGAACCCCGGACATAAATCCAAAAATATCAGTACGGTGAAAAGTCAGTCACAGAATATAAAGGCAGTGAAAAAAAGAGATAGACTGATGCTTTTCAGCAAAGAGGTTCTTTTGCCACATCTCAACCAATATATTCAAAGTATATAATGACCAGAAAGACATCCAAATATCTATAATCTGCAGCAACTACACATCAAAGATAGACTTTCTCGACTAAGGCGAATCTTCCTATTTCATTGACATCTGCGAGAAAGGAATATAGCCTGGAGAGGCTTGTTATGGTGGGCATAGTCAAAATTTGAGAAGAAGAGGAGAATTTCGTTGGACCAACCAAGTGGAAAAAAGAGCTCTCTGATCTGCGGAATGCTTTGAATAGTGAAGGAATATTACAGTGCATGCAAAAAAAAAAAATTGTGCAATTTTAAGGTCCAATTCTGTAATTTGTACATTGAGAGAGAAGAGAGAACATTACCTTATCAGTATAAGATAACAACATATTTTAATTTTAATAAATAATTTATTGGGGAACAAATGTTAAGAGGGCAGGAGTTTACAAAGATTGCAAAGGACTGACGAGGAAGAAAAATATTAAAAATAAATGGTACTTGAAAAAATATATGAAACGCAGTGCGTAATCTGTTATTCCGTTTTGTAGAGTGAAAATATACGTTAATAATGCTATAATAGTTGTATTATAAAAGGATAAAATCCTTTCGCTACATTATCTTTCCGCTTGCAAACACATCACAACACTCTAATCTATTGTACGTAAGCATCCTGCGTACTTAAGAGCCTGTCAGACACGTGGAAAGCTCGCCTGCTCGGAAGGGTGGGGAGGGATGAATAAGGGAGGGAAAGCGTCCAATTCGTTTTCATACATTGTGAATACTTACACACACAATATGTTTATTTCCGTAAAATTATTCTTGTGCTTGTTGCTTCAACGGCAACAAACGATTTCGAACAAAAAATAACAGACTATATTTACCGGTTTGGAATAAAAACGTAGAAGTATTGAGTCTATTTTAAAGTGAAACTAATAAGGACAAATGATTCAGTGATATCGCTCTGAAGAGGGACAAATTAATCGGTGCAGATCTTCAAATTTGTGCCGATTTATTTGATTGATTTACGCAAATCTGTTGTGAAAACAGTCCCTCACCAAACCGGTGGGGCTGTATTGATGATAAAATCATCGCAGTTCCAGCACCAAAATAAACTTAAATTTTAATTAAATAACTTTGTATAAACCACTTAAAGTGTTTATATAAACTACTTAAAGTGTTTAACCATTTAAGTGGTTTAAACAAAGTATTTAATAAAAATTTATAATTATGTCCAACCACAAAGTTAACGCTATAAACATCAAAAATACCAAAATAACCTATTCACTCCTTCAAATATTTCATGAAAAAGTTGTGTGCCATTTTTTGGAACCTTTTTCACGGCCAGCGAAATACGTTGAATGATATACTTAATATCACTATGGTAAATCATTGTCATGGTACAATTAACAATATGCTACCATTTACTGTACCGAAAACTAAGCTCAAAATTGAAATAAACAGTCAGCGCATTGCTAGCTTCTTCACACCCTATTTATGCAATGGAATTTAATTTCGACAGTATCAAATAAATAAACAAATTTGAAATAACATGTTTAATAAATCATGGTATTAATAAATCCGAACCATTTATAAATATTCAAAACATACTAAATAATTTTGAGCATATCCTATTTTAACTTCTTTCCAAATTAAATTAAGCAATTTTTCATAATCCTCATTCTTATTCTTCTCCACAAGTTTAAAATGAACTTGTCGTAACCTTTCATTTTATTTAAATAAATTTAAATAATATGGAAGTTACTCAATATAGTAAATAAACAATATAGTAAAAAAACAAAGTAAATAATAATAAAAAATGCATTTAAGAATTTGGCGGAGGGAAGGAGATTTGTGAGCGGTTATTAAAATTATTTTATAGAACTCTTGACATTTTTTAGACATTTATTTTATTGATCTTATGAAATGATTGATCTTTTTTTAAATTCCTGCTATATAAATATTCCAATAAAACATATAAAATAGTGAGTAATACTGAGATAAAGACACTCATAAATAAATTAATAAAAATGTACGAAGGGGCCATGGGCTTTGAATTATTTAGATATTTTTCAATATATTAATGGTGAAAACAAAGTACATTTTTATTATTTTGAAATATCTACTTCTCTTTTAAATGTCTGGTGTCAGCAACATTCGCGTCACTGCCTACTTTTCTTCTTAATTCTCTCCTCATCTTTTTAATCCTATCCTCTGTGCTAAATCAGCTTTTCATTCTCTTCTTTCTAATTAATTTTTTACTATATCATAAGTGGATTTCCACATTATATGCTTAAGAGGTATCATTTTCATTGCGTTCAGCATACTTTCGTTCATCTACCTACCAGTATACTAAAAAAGTACTAAGGAATTTTTATTTATTTTTCATCTAATTGATCCATATTTCAAATTGTTTTACTGCTGTATTTGTAAAATATTACTAACATATTATTACGTTTTTGTAAAATGTTTTTTCCTTTTTTATGCTGCATATCGAAAATTATCTAGCCCTAGATAATGTTCAATGCTGTGCAAAAAAAATGTAAATACATTTGTCTAAAATAGGTCATTTTTAAGGAGAATTTTTTTACTCAATCCTAAGAGATTATTTAATTCTATAGGATTGGCTGGCAGAGGAAATCGGTCAACCGTTTTTCTAAAAATAATAATTTTATTATCTTCCGTAATTAATTGTGCTGCACAGCATTAATAAAATAAAATTGGTTCACCTGCATAATAATTATATAACGTTACTTTCATTCTTGCCGCTTAAAGATGTTTCCAAATGATAGCGGTTGACGTGATTAATACAAATGAAAATAATAAAAATAAAATAATGAAAATAAAATAGAAACATTTCTGTCTCTTTAAAATGTTTGCTCTCCGCTCACAGTTATATAAAAGTAATCAGAAATTTTCTCACGCCTTTTTATATTTTATAAAATAATTATATTAATGTTTACAATTTTTTTATTTATTAAGAAAAAATAATACATTGGAAAATTAAAATTAAAACTTCAATCGGATCTGAAATAATTCATCATCATGAAATCGTTTATCTTCCGCGCGACGCACTGCGATTAATTTCTACGTCATATAAAGACAATTATTTTTGCATGTAGTAATATGGTATCCCAATATCCAAAATTTTGAAGAATGAGTAAGTTGTATTTTTTAGAAAATTGGTATTGTGGTTTCAGGAAGTTAAAAGGATTTTTTAAATCCATTCTTAAATATATTTGTTTACCTCATATAATAAATGTAATAGGTATATGAATTTAAAAAATAAAGTTTATTAAAAATGTGTTCAAAATACCTAAGTAAAAATAATAATAAAATGAGAAATTTACTACATTCATAAGATTCTTCTAAATAAGTAGACACCAGCAAGATAGTCTCATTTTAATAGCACAAACGTTTACAATACACTAAAAATATTGATTATATATGTATTTCGTGTTCATAATAAACTAAGTTATTTGTTTAAATATAGTAAGAATATTGATGCTGTATGTATGTATTTCGTGTTCACAATAAAAAAACGTTTTTTTTAGATATAGTAAGAATATTGATGCTATAAGTATTTCGTGTTTACAATAAAAAAAAGTTAGCATTAGTCTTGATTATCGTTTCGCTCTCTAATGAACACTATTAACTTCTAGAAATGCATTTAAATTACAGGTGGTAAAGAAAAGGTAATAAATAAAACACATAGAGAGAAGATAATAAATAAAATATACAGAGAAAAGGTAATAAATAAAATACATAGAAAAAAGGTAATAAATAAAATGCATAGAGAAAAGGTAATAAATAAAATAAAATATTTTAGAAAAACATGTGACTTTGATAAAAAATCAAAAAATTTACACCTCTCATGATTATATCTTGCTGCTTATGAATTAAAATACTTTTGTAAAAATCTTACAATCGTATCCCATTCTGCAATGTCTTCAGCGAAACTGATTGACCTGAGCAAACGACCGGAAACCTCGACCACTTTACAATATTGTCTATATGTCTATATGGCGGTAAACACAGTTTAATATATAACAAATATATAATAAATATTCGACTATCAAACAGTGTTTTTTTAGTACTATTGCATACATATCAATTGTGAGATGAAATTTTAACGTTTTGTCTAGGTAACGTAAGATATCGTTGTACACAGTTGTACACAGTACGAAGGACAAAATTTCCATAAAGTATTGTGATAAATCAGGAATATAGAACGTAACGAGGCGAAATGAAACCATTCAAGCAGAATAAAACCCATTGTTCGATTGTAAAAATTGCAAATTGTATCTGTCGAGTCGATTTAAATATTGCGGATTGTATCTGTCGAGTCGATTTAAATATTGCGGATTGTATCTGTTCAATCGTTGACATTCAATCGTTCAATTGTAAATCAAAAATAATACGTTGTTATGTCATTGATTTATAATAAAGTAAATTTAATAAATGAAGAGAAAAAACTACATACATTTCCAAGACATGTGGTTGTAATTTATTTAATAATTGATGCATTTATAATACACTTACATTCGCTAGACTAATATATACTTCATAACTAAAAAAGAGTAGCTTGATGGTCTTGTGGTTAGGACTTTCGCCTCGTGATCCAAAGGTCACGGGTTCGAATCTCACTCCAGACCAGCAAGTTAGTCCTATCTTCATAGCACAAGCGTTTAGCTTAGTTTGAAAATAGTAAGAATATTGATGTGACACGTAGTAAAAAACACCCTTTAGGCATCATTATCGGTTTTCAGTAACCGATTTGGGGTAGGTAAATTTTACTATCACATTACCGGTAAACAAGTAATAAGTACCTTCAGTAACTTTAGTAAGTCATTTAAAAATATTAATTATAATATTTTTAATGTATTATGTATAATATATAAATAATAATATTTTTTTAATCCGTTATTATGTGATGGCACGGTTCATATATCTGAATTTCATATATTCTGAATTTCAGCGTAATACAATGCGCGCACGTGCGTTGTAGATCCGAGACTATCGCAAATATCACTATTGAAGCCTATAGGGAACTTTATTAATTAATGTTTATCCCTAGGCGGCTATTCTATTTTCCAAAAAATACTTTTTAGTGTCCTCTGATATTTTGTGTCCATCAGTCCACTTGTACATGAATTGTCTCTTTCAACATTTCCTCGCTGCGATTTCATAAATTATTAAAACAGTGATACAGTTGCCGGCAAACTTCATGAAATTCTTTGACGTAGTGGGGGAATGCGCAGAAGACAAATTTTGGGTCTCGTTGGCGGAATGGTACATGCGAAACTCTCCCCCACTACGCCGAAAAATTTCAAGAAGTTTGCCGGCAACTGTACCCTTATTTTATTTTAATACGGTATTACGCACTATTTTAAAAGGAGTAAACAGTTCCTATTGATGCTTTACAAAATTTTAGTCGTATGCAATATTAAGTTTATATATTAAATAGATCGATCGAGGAAGACTCTTGAGGAGTTACAGAGCCAACAGTGATGATATTAAATAGATAATATCATCATTGTTGTACGTAAATATCAATATGTAACAGTTTTTATTTATTAAAATGTTGTATTTTTAATTTGTTGTTTTATATCATAATACACTTTCTACACCTTTTAACACTTTCATAATTACAGGTAATTCTAAATTTTACCGATTTATTGGTAATGCCATTTTTTGTTAAATTTGCATGCCCTACTCTGGAGGAAGTATATTAATTTTATTGCAATTTTAAGGTATTCCACAGGATTTAAAAACGCTTAAAAAAAATAATTTTTCTGAACTTTGGACATGTCTTAAGAAGAGAAAAAGACATCCTGAAAAATTGCTGATCACTAGGAATGTACAAGGATGGAAGGTTTAATGTTGATCCCCAATAAGATGGACATACCAAGAGGATGACCAGGGCCTCGATACTCGTCGCCCTAAACGAGAACCAGGATCGGGAGACCGCAGCAGTTCGCACTGCGGAAGCAGATTAATGGACCACAAGGAGCTCATTGACTCAAAGCGAAAGATTTAATTCCATTTTAATTAGTTGGTTCAATTCTTCTATATAATTGCTTAATGTAGGAAATAAATATTACAAATTAATAACGGAGGTGTATTAATGTGAGGCAGATAGAGCCCTCTCTTCTGGAATCACACCCAAAAAGTATGGTTATTGCTTAAATATACTAAATACCAATAACTCATGTATGTAAACTCAATATATATAACAATATATATATATGTATAACTCAATGTAATCGCGAGCCTCCCATAAAAAGTTTCGTAATTTTTTAAAGCACATTTCTAACGTTTTTTTTCGTTTAACACATTTTAAACAAATAAATATCTTTGAAAGTATGTGGTGATGGCATAAAAAAATTATGATAATTAAAATGTATGGAAAAATATATTTTAAGCCCTCCTTGAGTTGAATTATAATTTTTTACTCGAGTTTCGTGAGTATCAGAATCTGTCATAATAAACTCGAGCAGTAAAGTATAAAAATTATTGAATTTAAACTGTAAAGTTAACATAATGAATTATGTTTTTCATCCATTTTAAAAATAATAAATTCATCAATAATATAAAGTTAATTATTTCACAATCGTACATTTGTTGGTTTTTTAAGAAAATAAAATAAACAATCAAAAATTAATAATTTCCATCATTACTGGCCATTTCTCTGATATTCTTACTCTTTTAAACCACAGCAATTAATATTTAAATCGGCACTTATTTAAAAACAATAAAATTATCATATCTATATAGTTTATTATTGTAAAATATTTAAAAAAAGAAAACACAACTATTGTGTAAATGCCTGATAAAACACCTGGCTTCCTTTAGCAAAAGGTTTATTTCGAGAAACTAATAGGTGTAAAGTTTTTGATTGAAAAACTTTTGTTCAAAATTTTCTCTCCCGTTTTACGAGTCGACGCTGGTACCCTCTGTGAGGCTCAGGCTGGCCTGGAGAAGCTTAAAATACGTGTACAATGATAACACTTATATTAAAAAATGACAGTGGCGTCCGCAGGTTGTTGGCAAATTAAACTGTTTCTTCAAGGGCAATCTTTTTTCAAAAACAATTAATAATTTAATTAAAAATTTATAAAATATTAATTAAATTTGTCAAAAGAGTTCAATTGCAGTCTTTATATATATCTTTATATATACGATTTATATAACGATATTTCGTTAACATGAATTATATAAATCTCACAGAGACGAGGGTCTATATGAGAATGTTTACATTACGATCGACGGTTTATATGACAACGTATAGGTATATAAGAAACTTTTATGAAAGTCTCTTCTACGATGGCCTAGGGCTTACAACCTAGCTTAGGTAATCACTCTACACAATGCAACGTTCACCAATTCTATTGAAAGAATATGCACACATTATCAAATTTTGGAAGTTGTACATGTGTTACAATTCTTAGGACCTTCCGTATTTTTAAATTTTTATTTATTTATTATAAATACACATCATGGTACAGAATACAACGATCATTCATACATTAAGATCGTATTACTCTCGACAAAAGAGCTGAGGCTCGTGGTTATGGGAGGAGTAAATCACATCATAATATTTTATGAATATTACAATTTTTATAACAAAAGTATTAAGAAACAAAAAATATATAATAAAAATAATACGCAAGCTTAAAAGTAGGATCTTAAAATTCTCTTACAGAAGTTACTTTTTATAGATTTTTATATAAAAAAAGTAATGATTGGGTTTTGGGTACTGGACGCAAATGCACGTTATTTATAAGTGCCGAGCTGAAAGTTTAATTAACTTTCTTTAGAAATAATGTTGAAGTCCAGTACTAGACCTAGATGCTTATGCAGATACTGTACTTGCAGTTTACTAAGGAATTTATTTTAATAGCGCAGAGTTCCGTTGATACAACATTAAAGGATAGGTTAAGTTTAAATCCAATCAATGAAGTTTCAACCGCAAGAGAAACACCACACAGCCTTTACAGACATCGGAGAATCTACAGTACCTATTCATAGTGATTTGCGTACTTTATAACGTTTTTAGAAAATATTAAAGATTTAATAATAAATCATATTTTTTGAGTATGTTCAATTTTTTATCAGGATTTTGTCCGCAGAGGGATCATTATTAATTAAGATTAAAATTATAGACGATAAGGCAGACAGACAGACAGATTAAAATTATAGACGATAAGATAGACAGACTAAGACTGACGTGGGTGTTACAGGGCTGAGGTGAATGTTTGAACATTGTAAAAATACTTTTAAGTTAGAAACGCGTATATAATATCAATAAATCAGTATATCCCAATCACAAGTGTCTTCAGCCTGCTCTAGCAACATGTGCACATAGCAATGTATCAATTCAATGCGTCCATGAATTATTTACTGCACATGATAGTGTACAGTGCACGTGGTGAACAAGCAAACAAAATAAAAGTGGTAACACGAACGTGATTGATACAGAATAACATGAACGTCGCAAATTTAAATACGAGTAGGTGGTCGTTGTCACATGCGATCTGCGTTTGCCTATTTTAGTTTAAAACAAATATGTGTGTATGCGTGTGAGGGGAAATGTGTCACCTCGCAAGTTCTAAATTAAAAAAAAAAATGCTATTGTTACATAACAGACAATTATCAATTATAAATATTATCAATGTTCATTCAGCCATGTAATTGTAAGACTGGAACAGTCCGTTCAGTACATCAGCTTCATTCGAAAGTCCCGGCTGTCAGATGAAAAGCTCGTTGGATTGTCTCATTATTTCAAAGCTGCGATTTAATGTTCGGTGAGCGATATTTATACTCGTTTAACGCGTACATTTTCTGCCTTTCTACAGATTTGCTGTTTCGTTCGCCGCTGTAGTAAAACAACATAATTCAAACTCGCGATTTAATGGCGTAGATTTTTCAGTCGGCCATGGATCGTGAGCCAGGTGACCTGATTCTAAAACCGTAATACTAAAGAATGGTGGCTTTTCAGTGCAATTTGTTCCCAGACTAGAAAAGTAAAAAAAGAAAAACTGCACATGCGTTCTAAGCGAAACTGTTTTAAGTGTTGGCATTTTGTTCGTTGATTTTTGACTCGAATAGTCGATGTTGTTGATTTTGATTGATAGTTTCATACTTATTTAATTGTAATCTGTTGTAACGTTAAAAGTAGGTTACCATCTAAATTTCTTCGCATTTTGTCTGTGCCCGACAATAAGTTTTTCGTGTGAAACCAACGAAAAATTAAGACAATGCATGTAGACGGCACTACCCATATCCGTCGAAATTTTGCATGCGAAGATCATATACGTCGGCGGGGAAAAACATAATCAACTATTCTATTTCCGAATATCCGTTTCGAATGTCCGCAACTCCCTGGAATTACAACAATAATGCTGATGACGAGTAGCTGCTAATGAGGCGCGTGCACCTGAGTATGACACGCCAATCAGAGCGTGGCAAAGGTTACTCGCAAGGGTTTTTATTAATTATTATATTTATTATAATTAAAATTATTATAAATAATAATTTTTAATTATAATTAATAATTATTTAGTATTCGTAAACCCGTTATTTTTTATGGGTTTACGGATAGTTGAACGTCTCTATAGGAGCATAGCCATGGAAGGGTAAATATAACTAAAATTAAAATAATCGCTAAGTGTAACAGCGGCCTGGTGGACGTGACTACTGCTAAGCTGAGTCACACGTATACCGGCACGCACACCCCTACAAACGATGGAGTTTCTCTAACAGTATAAAAGGAGGAGCAAGAAGCCACCGCTACCTCTCTCGACTGTCGACCAGCAAAGGGAACGCCGAAGGCCCTGTCGACCGTCTCTCCGAAAATTATCTTTATTCTCGCATCACAAATTGTAATTAAGCTCAACTATTGTAATTATTAAACATTTAATAAATCTTGTAAAGCCTCTCACAAGTTTTACCCACATTAGAGATTCCGTATTATATACGGTGGTGACCAAATAAAGCAGTCTCTACAAAACCAATTCCCATACAGTTCTATTTATTTTTGTACAGTTATTTGCTACCCACCACGAAAAATTGACCAGGTGGGAGAGAGCCATCAAAAATGTTTTAAACTCCAGGCCGAATCTGCTCTAAATGTAAATGAGATCAATGCCAGGATCATCTTCACATACGGGATTTTTGGCTACGCATATGCAATAATAACTTGAAAATTTCACACAGCTAACGATGCAATGAAGGCAATTTGAGCAAGCAACAATGGATTCCAATTATGGATGGATTCCAAGATAACAATTTCTCAGCCATGAATGTTTGACTTAGCTTAAGTCTGTGACAAATTCTCATAACCATGAAAGAGATTTAGTGGTATTTACGAAGCATATTCTGACTCGAATTTCTAGGTTGATGCGACTATTTTCAGCTCCCAACAAAATTTATATCATGAAATATATATTTTTAAGTATTGAAGTAACTGGCACAAAATTAGAAGCCATAGGCCGGCGCCATACTGCGCTGATGATCCACCGCATTTTTTCCGTCGCGTCAAATCGGCAAAGCAAATTGATCGACCGATCATCCACGTACTGTGTTTGATAAGCGCAAACTGTATGGAAAGAAATGGGAAAAAAAGAAGAGACGTGGCGGAAAACCCGCGTAGTGTGACGCCGGCCATATTGTTATAAGAAAATTTAAAAAAAAGTTGATATAAATATAACGATAAATAAAATACATCATTTTAACGTCTGCAAAGAATTTAAAAACACAAATGGAGAAAATTTTTTTTTTTCTTGCAAGCAACAAGTTCTTATATATGGTAGGAAATGAAATAACAATAATAATTTTTATTTACAATAATTTTGATACCTAAAAAATGTACGAAAATAAAACATTTTCGCCGTAAAAGTGAAGTACCTGCCCATCCAGAGGAGATAAAAATAAAACTGTCGAGGAACGGCAACAATGTCAATTTAATGTTTTTCCATGGCCATGCTTTTCATTTCCCGTCACTAATTGTTTTCACACGAGATAGTGCTTTGTGTTTTATGATAACACGACTTATCAGCCAATAACGTATGAACGTTTATGTGTAACAATGTGGGTTGTGACGTGACTATTGGTTATGACAAGATACATCAGTCCATCTCTTCTATATTTTTTTTATTAACACAATGATTTATACACAACGTTTTATTCCACTAATTTGAGTTATATAAGCCTGAGCGCTTTCGATGGACACCACCATCATCCTCAGAGGCAATATAAGAACTTATTGTAAATCAATATGGCCGACAAATAGAAAGTAAAGGGATGACGGAGAGTGGGGGGGAGGGTAGTTATTTGGAATCAAACTTGTGTATAAATCATTGTGTTAATCATGAACTTCCACTCTGTAAACGAAACAACGCTTAATTTATTTATTTTTTTATTTATACTGAATGAACTACCATTAACCAAATATGTTATAGAAACAAATGTTCCATACAGATTATTACAAAGATAAGTAATAAATTACCTTTACAAGCAATTAAAAACAATATAACCACATAAAAAAATTAAACTATTAATAACATTTTGAAAAATTATGAACAGAAAATACATTTCAAAAGAATAAATTAATATAACAGTTAAGGATGTGTAAAAATGTGCAAATTCACCACTATCGTTTACAAAAAAAACAGTAGAAATGGTAAAAGTACTTATATTTTCATAACTAAGATTTTTGACATCAAACATAATAATTTCGTTGTCCGTCCTTCCGTACGTCTGTCTGTCTGTCCCCATAACTTCGTGTAACGTCCGTAATTCATGGCTAAAAAAAAACAAATTAAACGGCCGGAGATTGGGCTTGAACCCCGGGCCAGCAAACCCTAACCGGCCTCTCTACGCTTGTTGCTACGTTTGCCTATCCGTGGATCGCCTAAAAGATAAATATATACTAGGGGATGCGAAACAATGTTTCGTCATTTTTGACGGGTTACAGCTAGTGTTGTAAATAAAAAATAGTTTGTGCAGCGACCTGAAAATATATAAATATATCTTCGATTGCTGATTCCCGGATACTGTAGCGTGGTCAGCTCCCGGCAGCATCCGTCGAATATCCCACAGATTCCGGTTTACCCGGTAGTGTCATTAGAGCTTTTAATTATCAATGTGATGTACAATCGAACTCATGCACTTATGAGTATACCGAGGACGTATGATTACAGAAACCTAAGATTCTAAACACATATTTTCCTAAAAATGCTGTATGCGCATTGGTGTATATTTTTATTATAAATGCGCTTATATCGGCACATCTCGGATTACCGGTCGCAGCTGAGGTAGTTAAGAGTTCTGATTTTCCTTCGACAGATGAAGGTTCCAATCCCCTGCTGCCAATGTCAAACTTGTGTTTTCACATTTTTTCACAAGGGCTTCGGGTAAAAGCGCGGCATCGAGACCCAGAATATAATATTTCGCCACGCCCGTCACAGTTAGCCATTGGACGCGCACGTGTGGCACGCTACTACCGGGAAGGGTATATTACGAAAAAATTATTTGAAATGTTTGTATGATCGATACTTTTTGCATATTATTAATATTTAAAGCATTTAATTTGTGGTTAGACATTACAACAGTGTTAGTTAAATTAGTATAAACCACTACCAAATTTTAGGTTTACCGGTTTCGAGACGTACCCGTCTCTTCGTCAGGACCAACTATGTTCGCAACACTATACATCACAACACAATATTGTTAACCTTTTACCAATATTTATCACATGCGTGTCGGTAACACCCACATTAGACTCCGCCCCCTCTCACTTTCTCTCCCTCGTAGATTCCTAGTTAGTGCATGCTTGTCCTTGACAAGATTAACACGCATTTGATAAAAATTGGTAAAATGTTAACAATACTATGGTTGTGGTCTATAGTGGTGTGAACATAGTAGTGTAGTTTTGGTCCTGACGAAGAGACGGGTACGTCTTGAAAACGGGAGACCTAAAATCTGGCAGCGGTTTATAATAATTTAACTAAAACTCTTAGATATTTTTTGCGTTAAATTCATTTTTTCATTTATTCATTTTTTGATAATAAATTATAATATCATTTAAGCAGAAAATGTATAACCGATAAATATGATAAATATGTAATATTCTCAATTAAAAAAACTAACCCATAAAAAACAAGTTTTTATTATACTCCCTTTCTCATGTACTAGTGGAAACTGGTTTGGCGCTTAACCTACGCATAACCTACGGGCTTCGGTCAGGCGACGCTACGAAAGGGAGTAATAAAAATTTCCAAAAATCCAAAATTATACTATAATCAGGTTTAGTGTCTACCAGATGCGTCGCAGTCTCTTCATACAACTGAGTAAGTTGTATGAAAAAATAAAATTTTCTAAAAATCCAAAATTATACTATAATTTTTTTTTTAACGAATATTTGAAAAATCTTCTTGATCGTCGCCACAAGTCTGCTTGCAAGTCAGCTCGATTGGATCACGGGAAAAGGGTTAAAAATCGATACAAAGTTTTTTCGTCAGACGAGCAACCAGACGCTACGAGTTAAAAGAAAGGGTTTATCGGTAATTTAATTGGTTATTATTACAGTGTAAATAATCGAATTATATTACGATATAAATCAACAAATTGAAAAAAAAATTTAAATTCTAATTGTTTGGTACATGTCGATATTTATTTTACACAAAAATATTTTATTTTATTTTGGACAACGTTATCTAGAAGAGGCTACATTCAAATGCTATTAATTAGAACAATGTTGAAGCGTTTCCGCATCCATTTAATATACTCGTATCAATCCATGGCCCTCGTAGCGCATTGTATATGATATTGGTTTCTCACACCGAAGGTTCCGGGTTCGATTTGCGGTGAGGTCATAATTTATCTGTGTGATTTACTTAAGCCTGGGTGTGTTGTGATATATTTGACTTCTGGGCTTCAGGGCCTGTTGAAGCGTGAAATTAAATAAAATAAATATATATATATATTTTCAATTTTTTTTGTTAAGAAACAATACAAACTATTTATTATTTTTGCGATTGTTACCATCGAATTACGGTCAAACGTACAACTTAACGATCCTGTTTTATGCAAATATTGTCGCGTAATATCGTGTTTAAAAATATTATTTTATAATATGTTAAAAAGTGAAAAATAATATAATAAAATATAAAATGTATTCACCGATATTCGGTTATGTAATTTAGCCGTATTCATCAGTAAAACAGTTTTCCAAAAAGCAGTAGTGCATGCTCTAATTTCAATGTGCTTTATAATCCCTGTGTGAGTCTCGAGACAAGTCTCATCAGTGTACACGCATCATTCATTAAAACATAGAATGTGCTATTTCATGCACGTGAATAATTTTTTGTCAGAGTTACACTGTTTTATAATTAGGAAATCTTGTTTAAGTAACACATTAGTTTTTTCTTTTTAAATTAATTAAGCAAAATTCATGATATGCAGAAATTAAACATTCAAGAAGATGGAATAATAATTAACTAGTGCTTGAAGATTTAAGGGGAGCGAACCCTTATGAATTACAATTAAGGTTTCCACAATATTCATACTAAAGGTGTGCAAAACTAAAAGTTTATTCAAGGACATACTTCAACATTTCAAAACAAAATTATTATCAGTTTACCACAAAATCTCAACTGTAATCAATCTTAATTATTGTATCATACATTGTACACACGGAAATTTCAGTATATTAAAATAATATAAACGTACGTGGAATACGTTTCGCATCAATTTTATTACTATTTTTATAGTAAGCTAAATACCTGTCCTGTAAAAAATTGGACAAACTTGCTCGTTCCTGGAATCATGCTCAAACTACCAGGTAATTGTTTTAATCTTTTTATTAACAAGCACGTCATCATGAAGATCATTCTTGAGTGTCAAAAAATAAGTGGTATATTTTTTACTTCTTGTAATCTGTTTTAAGTTATGTACAGGCCCACTTTTTTTTTTTTTTTTTTTAAATAGAGATGCGAACACGGATACGTGTCACATCAATATTCTTACTATTTTCAAACTAAGCTAAACGCTTGTGCTATAAAAATAGGACTAACTTGCTAGTCTGGGCTGAGATTCGAAACCGCGACTTTTGGGTCACGAGGCGAGTGTCCTAACCACAAGACCAACAAGGTACTTTGGTCACCAAATATGGATTCTTATGAAAAGGGTGAGTTTAAAAATCCAGGCTGCAGAAATACGTTATTTAAGTGGAGTAGAAGGAGTAAAATTCTTGGACCGAGTCTGAAAAACTAACTTAAGGGATTCCCTCGAGATGAATCCCATACTTTTAGATAAGTAAAGTTGTGAATTAAGGTACCTTGGACACGTCTTGTAAATGATAAATGAACCACTACGAAGAGGTCATCTCCTTGATAATTTTTGTCACTCCAGACAAGCTGGGATAAATATCAAATAATATTGTATGAAAACAGATTGCGCTTTCAAATCAACGTATTATTGATGAAAAATTATAATGGTGTTTGTCCTTACAATCAAAATAATTTTCGTAGGTATATAAATAATTTACAGCCAGTCACAAATTAAGTTTAAACAAAAATAAACTCAATCATATTTTTATCGCTTTGGTACAGTTGATGAAGATGGTAATGGTCACCAATGTGGAGGAGGAAGAAGTTTGCCTCTACCCGCGGATATACATAATGTAAAGGAATAATGTAACATGTGGCAAGCAAGCAAGAAAGGTAATCAGCAAGGCTAGATACTCACGGTAGGCATATTCTGTTTAATTGCGAGTGCAAGATTCGCTGTAATGTGTTTTAAATATAATAGTTACAAGTAAGTTGAGAATACAAAGTGTGACGCGTATGGCTAGAAACATTTAAAGAAGAATGGAGAAAACGGCGCGAGGTCCGAAGTGGCGCCCACTCGTTCTTTGCTGCCGCTGCGTTCATGGTAACCAGGTCACGACGCGTTTACGACGATAAAAATTGTCAATCTGGCGACCTATGAGTAGGACTGATGTGGGAGCTTTAGCTCATGAAACGGTCCTGGGAACGCGGTCGGTCTTCATTCACTTTTACTCCACACGATTAAAAATTATTTGAAAAAAGCTGATAATTTTAATATTTTTTTAAATTATAAAATTACGAATTTTATTTTACTGTTTTAAGAAAATTTTGTTTAAAGAAAAAAGATATTGTGCGAAATTATTTTAGAATAGACGCTCTCACGGTTTGTACAGATCTCCCCAAAATTTATCGGTTTCAGTAATGGATGGCTGTCCTGGTATATGTGATGATGACACAAAGTGATCATTAAACCTCGGTTACAACATTCCATTCGAGTGTGACAAAGTGCTAGTGAGAATTATTCTGTCTATCAGTGTAAAAACCAACCAGAACCGCATTTAGTTGGCAATAATATATTTGTAAAGATCGAGTAGCTTGTTGGTCTTGTGGTTGGGACACTCGCCTCGTGATCCAAAGGTCGCGGGTTCGAACCTCACTCCAGACTAGCAAGTTAGTCCTATTTCCATAGCACAAGCATTTAGATTAGTTTGAAAATAGTAAGAATATTGATGTGACACGTATTCCGTGTTCGCATCTCTATTTAAAAAAAAAGAAAAAAAAATATATATATATATTATTTGTATAATTTTAAACGAATAAACCCCTTTTTGAAATTCAGGTGCTAAAACAAAGGATATTTTATACGAATCGTATGGATGTGCTCAAATTCGATTCTCAACGTTTCGCAGGAGTTGTGCCACAGCGTCATCAGGAAGGTGCCCTAAGCTGCGGGAGTCAATGATGTGATGATTATTTCTTGCGCGTTCGCAGATTGTATGTACTGCGTGGAGGTTTCCTTGTGTTTCTGGTACCTAGGTGTGTATTCACCATTCACTATTCATCGGGGCAGATGGCAGCGTTTTAGTTATAGTTATAGTGTGTTATCATAGTTCTGGTTATAGTGTGTTATCATTATCAATGACCAAGATTGCTTTGCCAAGAGTATAATGAAGAAAAAGAAAAGATATCAATGTCAAAGGTTTTGAAGGCCGTACAGAATCTTATGCTTTTGGATGAATTCTAAAGTTTCTGGAATGTTTTGCCGTTTGTTTACGACCTGTTTGTCTGGAGTTTCAGATCCTGTAAGTCAGAAGTCCCAACAAGAAAATATAGCGTGCTGATATATACCATGTATGTCCTAGTCCCTGTCCAACCACCGCAGTTTAGGTTTTCTAATACTGCTTCGGTTTTAAATCCATCAGCACATTTTAGCTTATTTATTTTGTAAACATGGACAGTGTAAGGTTTACCTAATTTCAAGTTTAATTCGTGGTATTAGCGTTTCATACTCCATTTTCATTCTTGGCATCCAACATCCTTCATGAAATATTATTTTTGAAGATCAATAATGAATTTGCATCTTTCTTACCGAGTATGCAGCATTCAGAACATTAAGCGAGAACCGGTTTTAGGAGTGTGTAATTGATTGTAAATCTAAATATTAGTTTTCCGGGTTCAGCAAGTAGATCTTTAGATACTTATGGATACCTAAGTAACATTCGTTACTGCCGATAATAGAACCAAAACAAATGTGTGAAATTACGCTAGCTCCAATATAAATTTCATCCTGTCGCTGGATCGGATCTGACGTTTTTTTTACATGAAAATAATGGTTCAAATATATATTTTTAAGTTGTATTTTTTAAGGCGCATTGATAATGAAATTTTATGATGCAAAGAAATGCGCGTGCAACGGAATATTTTCACACCATGATGTCACGACTAACTAATCAAAAGTTAGGATGAAGGTATACCAAATTTAACCTATAGAAATTCTAATAAGTGAGGACATCAAGTTATTTGAAAATGGTGTTATGAAAATTGCGCATATTATGCTTCGGGCGCCGTTATTACCAAAATGCTATCATGAAAATTGCGTGTGCTTCGAGCGTCATTATCGTTGTTTAATTTCTATTCGCTGATGTAGTTTTCATAATATAATTATAATCGAATTCATAATACGTTATTATAATAATAAAATCATATAATTATTTTTTACTTTTTTATAGAAGCGAATTGCAATTCAGTACATGAGTACTGTATTTGATGTGTATTTTATATTTTTTATCCGTTAATTGAGAACTGCCATTGGTAGAAATTCTAGTTTGTGATGTATACCTTGAGATTAAAAAAGCTGGACAGAATAAACATTCGCTTTCTATCTAGCTATGATCCCTCAGTGTGTAGTTTTTTTTATGTAAGTATGCTAAAGAAGCATTATTTCTAACAATTACTTTTATTTTACCTAATTATTAATTTTTTGAAGTTTTATAATTATTACTGTTTGCTTTTGTACTAGTACTAAAAGTATTGTTTATATATCTACAATATATTGTTTATTTCTCTTAAATTTGTTTTGTTTCTATTATTTATTTTTCAATTATTTACATTAAAACGTGTTTTGAGTTAGGTATATGAAAATCCTTGTAACTTTCTTGTGCTGTAAAGGCCCGCTAGGGTGTTGATTAAGAAAGAAATAAATAAATAAATGTAAATAAAAATCCAGTGAAAGGAAAATCACTGCAAAGCCAACTCGTCGCTGCTTTCTGTGGCCAGAACATATTTCATGTTGAAAACGCCTTTCCTGGAATATTTTTAAATTATATTATGTTATGAATAGAATTGGAAATACGGGAATTATTTTGTGTACAATAAAAGGACCAACCTTTTCGAAGAGACATTGTAAACTAAAAAACCAATGCGAAACTATGAATCCTGAAATAACGGGCATATTTGGACGTAAATGTACGTGTAGGTAAGTATTTTATAACCTCCTTGAGGTACTTACTGTAATTTACAAATTTTATATAAAATTAAATAAATATAACTTTACAACAAATTAATGGTTAATTCCATTTGATCTTCAGTTTAGATTCCTTGCAGTCTACTACTTCCGCCAACTTTGTGTTCCAACATCTATAAAACCAGTTTGCTTAAACGCAAAAGATTTATGTTTTTTTCCTTTAATTCTTTATTGAAAATAAAATAAATACATGTTACAGTGATTATTATAATACATTTTTAATTAACTATCCCCAGAAAAGTTAAAACTTAAGTTTGGGGACAGGAGTACATAATGCATAATGTTAGAGCATGTATAAGTATAAGTCAATAGATGGAACAGTGTAAGGAATTATAAAGATCAAAAAAGTATACAAATTACCTTCGGAGTACAGTTATTTTTTAACTATTTTTTGTTTTGATTATGTATTATTCTTTTTGTTTTATGTATTTCTTGAATTTAGTATCTATATTGTTCTTCAGTTCCGACATTCATTGGTAAATTATTTAAAAATTTAACACCTAGATAAGTCAATCACGCTCTTTGGCTATGAATATGAGAATTATGAGTTTGTGGTGTTGAATCGGATACTAACACAGGATAAAGGATTCGCGCAGGGGACAGATAATATTGTAGCCTAAAGATTCACCGCTCTAGGGCAGTATGGTTAATACCTAATTAAGATTAATTTTAGAAGTCTCACGGAGACGAAACTATTTATATGGGAAACATGTATGGAAGTCTTTTTATAGAACGGCCCAGGGATTACGACCTGTATGAGCTAGCTCAAGAGATCATATTGCACAATGCAATGTTCAGTTATTCCATTGTAAGAACATCCACACATTATCATTTTCTTTTAAAGTTCTATGTATCTTTCATATCTGAAAATTTATCGTTCTATTTGAAGGGACTATGCTAGAGACATATGTAGTCTTTGCTGTGTATTTTACTTTTTTTACTCAGACTGCGAAACCTACGTTGACTAGTTCATGAGAAAAGACTGCAGATGCCTCTAGCATAGTCTCTTAAAATAAAATGAAATATTTTAAGATTTGGAACTCAAATATAACTTTCAAAACAATTTTATAATGTGTTGATGTTCTTACGATGGAATTGTAAAAGTGTAGATCGATCACTTTAACTAGTTAATACAGGTCGTAAACCATGGTACATCCTATAACAAGACTTCCTTTCACGTTTCTCATATAAATAGTGTCGTTTCTGTGAGGCTTTATTTACTATAATTTATCTTAATTAATTAATCATCCCTCTGGGGATAGAATCCAGTAATTGTGTTTTCATAACATATACAGTTATTTGGAAAACATTAATAACCTCGCAGGACTATATTCCTGTTGAAAATGTTCAAGCTATTATGACCGAATATCAATAGTTAAGGAGATATGCGACATCAAAGTTTGCATTTTTTTTTCAATATTTCCGACTTATTTTTTGTAAAACGTTGGACTGTCAGTATACTAATGTATATCGAATATGAAAAATTCATTCCCTTTAAAAAAGTCAAATAAAAAATAAAAACCTTCGAATTCCAATTGGAATTTTTTCAGGGTTTTTATCATTTTATTTAACTTGTATTGAAACGAATGAATTTTTCGTAATCGATATGAGTTACTGTAATGATAGTCCAACGTTTTACAAAAAATAAATTAAAAATATTGAAAAAAATGCAAAAGTTTGATGTCGCATATCTATTTACATAACTATATTGATCTTAGGTCATGATAGCTTAAACATTTTCTTCTCGTAATCAAGACAGGAATATAGTCCTGCGAGGTTATTAATGTTTTCCAAATAACCCTGTAGTGTATGTCAAACCTTTAATGGTTTAACTAATCTGGAGTTTTAATTGTCGAATTTATGTTTGATTTACTATAGTAGGTCTTCAAAATATCTCGCCCGTTCGCAGTAAATATTAACGATGAAAACCATTATATGCCCGCAATATTTGCCGTTGTTAATAACCTGGTGTGAATGCTTACACACACGCTATAATCAAACATTATATATAATATGTGGGGTATAAAAGCAAAAAGCAAAATACAAAAAATTAAAATGTTTTGAATGCTGTTATCGTAGATTATTAATTTAGAATGAATTGAATTCTAGATTTTAAGTATCTATCCCTTCCGAAATCATGTTTCCTATAAATGTAGAGAGGTTTGTTTGTTTTCTGTAAAATCTCGAATTCAGTGCATTATAAATGAGTAATCCTCAAAGACTATATATATATTTTTTTAATATTGCTGCCTTTGCTTTTACACCCTACATATAATATAATAATTGTGAACAGTAGAAAATATTTAGCGGTCGACCTTTTTGATTCTAATCAAACATAATAATATCGTTGTCTATCCGTCTTTCCATCCAACTGTCTGTCTGTCCGTCCATAACCTCGTGTAACTTCCGTAATTTCTTTCGAGTTCACGGCTAAAAAAAAAAAAATTCAGTCGTGAATCCAAATTCAACGGCCGGAGAAGGGGCTTGAACTCCGGGCGAGCGAACCCAAACCGGCCGCTTAACGTTACCATTACTTGCTACCGCCGCCTCTCTGTGAACCGACAAAAAGATATATAAATTAAAAATTAAAAAGATATATAAATATATACTAGGGTTTAGCAAAGACGCGAACCATTTTATGTTCTGCCCAGTATAATCGCCAGGGTTTAAAACAGTACCATTAACTGCCGGCGAAGAAATATGAAAAAAATATTTTGATAAAAGACATTTTATGTTCTGCCCAGTATAATCGCCAGGGTTTAAAACAGTACCATTAACTGCCGGCGAAGAAATATGAAAAAAATATTTTGATAAAAGACCTTATAAGTATTTCGTGGATGTCGGCTTTAAATAAGTAAATGCTTATTCTTTAGGAACTGTAGGGCATTCTAGAGCATTCAGTAATGTTGTTCCAAAGTAACATATTATACATACAAAGTAATATTATAAAGGATTCGGACAGTGCGTAATTCCTTCTATTTATTATTTAGTTGCATTATTATCCACAATTTTATTTATTTATCTTAATTATTTAGCTCCACACATAAAGTTGTTTACTAATTTATGATTTCACTAAAGCATTTTGCATTCCATCTAGTTTTTACGAAAAATTTTTCGCACTCCTGTTTAAACCTCCTCATATTCAGCGTGTTTTGAATTTCCTTTCGCAGGCAATCGAATATTTTTAGACCTTCGTACATCGTACAATTTTGTGAGGTGTTTTTCTTTTTCTTCGGAAGTCTTATGTTGTTGCTTTCTCTTGTATTGTAATAATGAAAGTCCCTATTCAGCTTCATCCTGTTATCAAAGTATTTAGGTAATAATTTTCTTCACAGATCACACAATTTTTCTTTCATCTGTAAATTTTTCTGATCATATTTAATGCTAATTAATAAATGTATTTGATATTTGAAGTAATTTTTCTGATTATTAGAGGAATCGTTATGAATAAGTTAAGACGCGTTAGTAATCAGGGTCGCGCGCCACCGTCATAACATTTTTGGAACTTCTATACCCAAGGATAATTCAGCGAGGAAAGGGAATGCACTTCCGTTTTCCCAGAGGTCACGTTTCTGAATCAGTATACTGTGGAGGATGAAAGTTCTGGCCAGCCTCATTTTCTGCTTTCAATGAACCAATGTATAAGTCCAGCTATACGCATTTACGTACATAACAAGGTGTTCCCAATCGAGTCCACAATATTAAAATATTTTTAGAATACGAGTCGAAAATATAGATTATAATCACAGACCATAAAAATATACCCGGTTTCGAGGCTGGTTCTAATACATTTGACTTGTTTAAAAATTACTACGAGCTCGTAAATTTTAAAACAATTATGAAAATGCCAAACTAAATACTTTTGGCGAGTTAGGTGTGCGTGTAGGTGCGTTCTGAGAAGAAAATGCCCACCCGTCCAAAGACGTCTTCATGTGTAGGCACGTGACATGTATTGTGTGAGTGGCGCGTGTATGTATAATGATTCAGCAGAGGAAGGATTGATAGGGGACGTGAATTATCACAGTTAATTGTGGTGCTTTATTGATAATAATTTAGAGGTGGCTTTGAGTACAGCAAAAATTGTTTGCGATGGCTACGGCGAAAAAATGTATATACTTAATGGCGACCGGTCTTGATTAGCCCCATCGAACCCCTGATTGGTGGTGTAGTTCGATGCATGCGGCTAGAGTGGCGACATGCCTGGACCACCATATAATCTTAAAAATTTCGTATTCCTCACTTCTCCTCAAACCTCACTCCAGACCAGCAAGTTAGTCCTATTTTCATAGCACAAGCGTTTAGCTTAGTTTGAAAATAGTAAAAATATTGATGTGACCCGTATTCCGTGTTCCCACCTCTATTTAAAAAAAAAGTTGCACTTTATTACAAGAAGACCTCTTAATTCAAAAAATAAATTTTAAAAATTAAAAAAACGTCTATTGTAACTAAATTGTTTTGTATACTAAAGGATTTAATTATGCATGAATAAATAATTTTATTACGATGTAAATATATCTTAAACATATGCGAAAGGGAACATTCTTCCGCTATGCATCAATCTCGTTTCCTAAAGAATGGCTTAATCTGTAAATTTAAGAATGGGTTAATCTGTAGATTTTTACACTCTGTGGTTTTAACAATTTATTTAACTTGTATTATATTAAAGCGAATGTATTTATTGTATTCGATATAGGTTACTTTAAAAATCGTACAACGTTTCACTAAAGAATGACATCAAATTGAAGATAATGCAAAATTTGATGTTGCTTTTCTCTATTACTTTTGATATTTTTCACCCATTGTTACAACATTTTCGAATCATATTGTCAAAATGTATAATTCCCTGGAGTATTGTGGATTAGGTCTGAAATACCCTGTGTATAAGGTATGTCAATAGAGTCTTAATTAAAGTTCGTACAGCTCCGAGGAAATAAAAGACAATGTGAACTCCACTTTTGAATCCTCGGTCTAAATAACCGGATCCAACCACCCGTTTCCCAGAGGAATGAGCTGATTGCATTCCCTACAGTGTACAGTACAGTGCGCACATCGCAAAACAGCAGTAGACCACTACGTCAGTCTATGACAGCGATGGCGAACCATTTTTCCTAGTTTTTGTTTAATTTTACAAAAAATATAAAAATTAGTCTACCGCCATCTATGGATCGTGGCCTAGTATCCAGTCGAGATGCGATTCACTGAGTAGCCCTAATGCACTGCGCGCATGCGCCGTCTACCGACCGATGGATATCGTGACTTTTGACTCGTTTCTTTCTCGTTTGCTACACATCAATCAGTACATATCAACCTATATATTTAACCTAAAACAAATTCATTGTGTAATCATTAGGACGCATCCTCATTCATTTTATCTTCACTGTCCGTAATTATCTCACACATAGCTATACTAATTAATACTAAATAGAACACCGACTTGGAGGCAGATTACCCTTTCTTCTAACATCACGTCCCACGCAACACATCTCTTCTTCTCCCTGGCTTCATTCCAACTTACTGTCGTCGTCGACTCTTGGGATCAGCTCTCCTCGTCCTTAGGTTGTACGTTCTTCTGTTCTGGATAATGTCGCCCAATCCGTGCCTCTGCATCTGACCTTCCTTGTGATCCTATTGCAAGGTCCATCATCAGAAAACGTCGGCCAGAGAGGTCAGATATACACAGCAGAATATCAGACATAGAAAATTTCTTTGAGGTTTCTTTTATATTTATTTCAGAAACACCTCAGTGGAATATTGGCGCCTTTGCTTTTGTATCCATCACGTTGCAAAATCTTTTTTTTGTTTCATATATACTTTAGGTACTAATGATCAATTTGAATGTTTTGTAAACGTGGGCCATGTAAGACGTTTATTTAAGCTAGAAGTTGATGATAAAAAATAAACTGATTTTAGTATTGTAAAAAAATTAACTAAGACCAAAAGTGTCACCCTCGTTTTTGTTAAATATGAATTATGAAACAACTCCCACTTTTCAAGATATACTATAGATGTCTCATAGAGACGAGAAACTATATTTTTATATTCGAAAGTAGCTATCGAAGATAATTTTCTGGGTCTTCATAGGGCTTGCGACCAATCGTACGGCTAGCTTAAGTGATCACTTTACACAACGTAATGATCACCAATTCCACCCACGATAGACTACCACATCTGTCAAATTATTGGAAGTTGTATATATGTTTAACTTGCACAACTTGTTTCGTACGCCCACTTTTGATAACAGCAACTCAATTGTGGGCGAACAATGTTTCTAGATCCTTTGTTCGTATTTAATTTAAAAGAATTTTTAAATTTTATTTGTTTTCGTTCTGGAAAAGAAATTCAAATTTCACCCGCGTTTCTTAAAAATTTTATTGCATTTCAATTTATTCGCCATTGTTGGCCTAGGGATTAGGATAAAACTGATTATAAATCGGAAATACTACGTAAATCGATAAATCGTTAAGTGCAATATCGTCGGACGATGTGTGAAGATAATCACTTTCTGGGTGGTTTAATAATACTCCGAGCCAAAACCAACCACGGCCGAATTGATTTCTTGGTATTCGTAGGCGGCAATGGCCTTGCATAATCCGCTAATTCTAAAGCAGCATAACGCAATACAGAAAATGATGAACGAAATTGATTTACACCTAGTATCAGGAAACTACTATTAATCTAGAGATAGTAATTAATTTTTCTCCCATCACAAGGTTGTGTCGCAAATACAATTTGTATTATGCTGACCCTTACATTGATGCTGATATTCTTGCAGATACCTTGTCTTTGTTCAAAAACTCACTCATACACAACATCCATTTTCTAAGCGATGACATGAACCTATAGATCCATTGAATCAATCATTCATTAAATATTAATCGCACTACATTCAAACACAAAATATACAATATGTACACATAAACGTACATGTAAAATATAATTAATTGCAAAAATACATGTTACTAGAGCGTGCCCAAGACACTTGTAATTGGGATAATGGGCATAGTCTTCACTATAATGTTTATTATCAGAGTATCATGTACCTATTATCCTGTTAGTGTCTCTAATAAATAAAAAAATGAATCCTTTACGTTCCTGACTACATTTAATAAATTGGTAATTTATCGTGCTAGCGTAGATAAACGTGGTTTCACGTAAGGATTTAACTGGGTTAGTGAGATTAATAATATGCAAAACATGCACATTATTTCAGTGTACCTACCTGTGAGCAGTGCGAGGGGGTGGTCGTTTAATTCGATTTTAAACGAATAGCTGGAGCAATAACGTGTAACTATAAGAATATAATCGCAAATAATAATAATTTCAAATGTCCGTTTGTAACTTCTTATCGAATAGCTGATGTCATTCTGTTTTCAAAATTAGTATGATTTCAAAATTACCACTCAATCAAACGAAAACATAAAACATAAAAAAAATAGCGTAGGCTTCTAAGGGTAAACAACATACTAGTACCTAATTAATTAATTAATTAATTAATTTTTAACGAGATTAATTTTGATCAGGTTTAATTAATGTAAACCAGATTGAACCTTAAAAATCTGATCTTAAATACTTTGGAAAATTAGTTCAAAACAATAAGAAAACAAAGTAAGGACTTTCCTAAAACAGTATGTGCACTTACAATGACTATAATTAAAATCATAAGTAATTTATTAAGTAAATTACTCTATCATATGCTAATTCTAAATATCCTACTAATAAATAATAATATATGTATGATTTTTTTTTTCGTAATTTTATATTTTAAAACATAAATTCGATTAATCATGCCATTATTAAACGCGCTTGCCAAAGATGTCTAGAAAAAAATCCACCGTATGTGTTTTGTAACCAAAATATTTTTGTATCGTTATTAACTTTTTTTTTAAAACATTTTTGACTGAATAATGTGATGAAAATAATGGTGATGATGAAAATAATATCGTTTAAGCTCGTCAAATAGATTAAATTTATAAAGTGGATAAATACAAGTCTAGTGAATATGCGATAATTTTATAATTATCAACATTAACATTCGAAAAATATCATCATCATCATCATCATCATTCATGTCGATCCCTCAAGACTGAGTATCACGATGTCTTCTTCAAGACCTCCCGCCCTCTATTGACTATTCTCTTCCATCTTTCCCGGCATCTTGCAGATCCTAACGCTGTCATCAGATAATTACCTGTAGCTTTTTCCACTTCGGCGGTCCAACGAGTGGAAGTCATTCATCTTCCTCTTTGACCCTCAACGCGGCCCACCATAACAATCCTCTAAAAAATTGGAGGATTCGTTTCTGACAAGTGGTTGAGAGTGTCTTCTTGGTTTTTAGTTCTTGAAGTAATGAGACATTTGTGTGTGTCGCTGTCCTCAGTGTATGCCACATGTCGTTTGACTTTTGGCTCGCAGCTTATGTCGTTAAGTTAGGTTACAGGTAAGGTTAGGTTACAGAGATAAATAAAATTCTTGATAATTTAAAGATGTGGTGGGATATCCAGTTATGTTTTTCAATAAGCATCAGCTTTATTTTTTTGTTTACTTATCTCTTAAACATAACTTAGTGATGGGCTGAGTCGTATTTTTTCTAACTCGAGTAATTCGAGTTGAAATGTTGGCTGACATGAGTTGCAACTCGAGTTAAATCGACTCGGTGTCTTTTGAGAGTTGAGACCCCTGGTGGAGACTGCCAGATCGGTATCGGATCAAACACATTAATTAATAGTTATGCAAATCAGTTATGATGGTCACGATCAGAAAATTAAATAAATTAAATCGTTCGATCGAGCGGAATTGGGCTACCCTCGGCTGTCGTCGGATGATTTTACGGAAGGTGAAGTGTCATACGATTCAATTCTGACAACAGCTGAGCAGAGCTGAGTGGCGTTCGTGAGCTGAAGCGATAAAATTTTTAAAAAAAGTGATAAAGCAACGCGCGGTCATATTGTTCAAACATTCTCACGTGGTTCGCGTGAGAATGTTTGAACATTAACTCAGCGAGTTAACTCGAGTTGCCGAAAAGGCAACCTGAGTTAACACCCTGGTAGTGTGACTCGAGTTACTCGAGTAAATTAACTCCACTCGCCCATCGTTAATATAACTAAGTAGTGCAGCCATTTCTTCCTCTAAAGTAGCGATCAATGTTATATCGTCTGCGTATCTGAGATTGGAAATCTTTCTGAAGCGTTTCTCATGATGTACTCTCCATATATGTATGTTGAACAAGTCTGACGAAACATTCACCCTTGACTCTTTTGCGCGCTTTAATTTTTTTCGAGGGGATGGTGTTGATTTTATAGTAGTGGTATCCACATATAGCTTGCAAGAGTTGAAATATGAAAACCGTTAAATCTATTATGATCTACATTTTCTGTCAATCAGGCACACCTAATTTAATTTAATTTGATCCGCTTAACAATTCGGCTATTTACTGCTCGTTGTAATGAGGTAGGGTATTAAGCCAAGAATCTTGGCACTTGTTTTTCGATAGCCGGCTTAGAGTGATATTGATCTACATTATTTTAAATGTGTTCAGGCCAAATTGCTCATCAGCACATAGAATAGTGATTACAAATCATCTTCTCTCCCCCGCCTACGTCGAACCTCGTTTACGACCAGTTTTCTGGCCGCGTTTTCTCCTTAGGCACCGCCACCGGTCGCGCCGAAAACCATTCTATTTTGACGGGTCGTATAAAATAATGCCGCAGAGCGAAAGATCAACAGAGCAGTCTGAAAATTCACATAACGCGCGTGCTTTCCTGGTAGACCACAGTGGTATCATGACGCCGAGGTAAGGAATCGCCCAAGTCGAAAATTCTGCAGTTCGGCAGGAGAAATTACGAGAAACGCTTCAATGCTCGCAACCTGTTTATAAGGGTTCTTCAAATTAATGTACGAGTATATTACATTGTTTCGAAATATCTTTTTAACTGGATTACGTTTCAATAACACAGCACCTGCCGATGTACGAGAATTGAGTCCTATCATTTATATAACTCAGGAATTGGTCGTTTATTGTGAAAAATACTTAAAAATTAAATTTTATTATCAAATGATTATATTTATAAATACATTAAACGAATATTTTATAAAAGTCAATAAAACATTTTTCGCTTACTAGAGATACTCATCCAGATGCTTGTTATGTACACAAAAATATTTCAACAAATTTACTAAAGTAATTTCAATTAAATAATATCGTTAATTTAATTTTTTACTTTTAAATAGGAAAAAATAAAACATCGAATCCGAAACGAAAAAAATATATGAAATATTTAAAAAACAGAGGAAGTCAACAGGATAATCGAGTAATATGGTCAACAATTACACTCACTGATGAGGCACTACTGACTGACAACAACTAAATTGTGAAATTCCTTTTCAGACAATTCAATTTAAATGAGTAACAGCTGAAAAAAAATTGTACTTCGGCATTTTTAATCTAACTTGAGAATAATACGGAGTCAGAGAATTACAGAAAGGAAAAATTTATGTTATATTGACAAACAGCGTGAATTAGGTTATATTAACGAACACCGCTTTGAAACCATTGAATCTGGGAATCATCTTTATTCACTTGAAATTCTCTCATTGTCTTGGTAAATAAGTAATAAGTTATTTCTAAACAATGAAACACATGAAAATACTCATTCCTGGTTCGTCATTATACGAGTACATATTTTATATGAAATATTGTATACCTACTCGTAATGTTGTTATAATTGTTATTAATTCATTGCACGCGTAACTTGTTGATGTAGTGTTTATGGCACTCAATATATTATAATATATATATCTTGCAGAGCATACAGAGCAACAACTGCTCAGTAAAATTAATTCCACTGGCGAACACCATGGTCTAACATAAATATTAGCAAGACCAAGTTTATGGTTTTTAGCCGAGAGAATTATCCAAATGTGTGCCTTCAATTAAAGGGTGTCAACATTGAGAGAGTAAAACAGTTTAAGTATTTGGACAGTATTATTACTGACAATCTGGACCCTGATACGGAGATCAAATGCAGAGTAGAGACAGCCCGTGCATCTTTTAATACGATGAAAAGTCTACTCTGTAATGACGACTTAAACTTGAAGCTCAGACAGAGATTGATCAAATGCTATGTATGGTCAGTTCTACTTTACGGTGTTGAAGCATGGACGCTGAAGGTGACTACCTACTCTAAATCGCCTAGAGGCGTTCGAAATGTGGATACATCGTAAAATGTTAAGGATATCTTGGACTGACATGACTAGTAATGTTGAAGTTTTACGTAGAGCAAATTCAAACAGACAGTTACTCAACATAAGTAAAATTTCATATTTTGGTCATATAATGAGAGGCGAAAAATACTCAATCCTTCAGCTCGTCATGAAGGGGAAGATTGAGGGTCGCAGAGGGGTCGGAAGGAGGCGGCATTCCTGGCTTCGAAACATCCGAGAGTGGACCGGGATAAGAAGCGTGGAAGAGCTGTTCCGCACCTCCCTGGACAGGGAAACTTTCTCCCAGATGATCGCCGACGTCGGGGGGACCCGACAGGGCACATGAAGAAGAAGATCTTGCAGAGATGCAACTATTTATGGGAATTAAGGGAAAGTAGGTATGAAAGTCTTTGGATGTTTATAGAGCTCACAACCCATCATACGGATGGCTCAAGTGATCACTTTACATAATGTAACGTTCACTTTCCCACATAAAAAGCTTCGTCTCTGTGAGATATTTATAATATATCTTGATTAATTATGATCCTTCTGGAGACAAAATCCAGTATTGTGTTCTTGAAATTTTTTAACATACTCAAAAATATTAACTGAAGTTATGACTATTGCCTAGTAATCCAGTGGTCGATGGTTCGAGTGAAATTTAGGACAACAGCAAGTAAGTCTTTTTGTCAAAGCACAAGCGTTTAGTTTAAATATTATAAATAATTTGAAAATAGTTCGAATGTTGATGCGCCACGCATTCCGTGTCAGCTAGCACCTCTATTTTTTTTAAGAAAAAAATAAATTGATCTATAATTTGTAATAATCACAAATAAGCGTTCCGCATTGTGGGCGATATTTTATAGCTGTGTAACAACTGTCGAGTCGGCTGAAAGTGAAATGACAGAATTTGTTGCTGGCAGAACATAGTGCACATTATTGGTACAGGATTATTTGTATCGTGATATTTATAAAAACCTAATTTATTTATGTATTCTTAATGCATATATCTATCCGAGACATGACCGGAGTCCAACTACTCAATACTCTAAATAAGGTCCAAGGTAGCGAAGAATGGAGGAAAGTACTTCGCACTGTTAAGCAGATGAATGGACCACGATGTTCGGTTGACTAGGAGAAAGAAAAAAATGCACATTTGCAGCTTAAATACCAATTAAAATAGAGGGCTCATTTACTTAAAATTATTTTGAGATTAAGATTAGTTTGTAAAAAAAATATCCAAGTTTTTGTTAAAAGCAGCAGTCAAATAACGCCTACCAAAAACCACTGTGGGAAAATACGAAATATTTTGAAGACATTAAATATACTTCAAAGACAAACTCAGTGATTAAAGATGGACGGCTTTTCATTCATCTTATTAAATTTTATATATTTTATGAACCATTTATTATTATTTAATTAATTCTTCTTTTATGAAATAACATTATTTAAAGCACAATAAAGCCTTTTACAAAAGCAAGGCCTTAATTATCTGGTAAAAATATAATAAATTATTATTTGTTAAAATTCGTGCGGCCAAAAGATTTATTTGACTTGGACATATTTAAAAAGTAATTAAGCATTAAGATATTCTGTAATTTATTGTAATGTAAATTATAATATATAAGGTATATAGAAAAATATTTTCTGAGAAAATGAAAAATAATGATAAATGAGTTTTGTTAAGTGAGTACATAAAATTAATTGTATAATTTACAAGCAATTTCACAAAATAATAAAAATTGATCTTGTTAAGAAAAACACCTTATATAAAACAATATACCTACATATAATTTTTCCTCTCTTTTCAAACTCAAAAAAATGTATTGAACTATAACTTAAGCCAGATATTATATTGAAATTATATTGATTTATTGCAATAAAAATATTTCAAAAAAAATATCTCAGATACGACGGTGAACAAGCATTGATTAAAAATACACTTAGATGTTCACGGAGATTCAGATTTTTCTGAGATATTCTGTTGTGTGCATTACAAGCCATTATTTAGCATAGTACTGCCCATGATACAGCATGTTTTCGGTATGGTATTGTAAGCCAATACTTAATCACTGCACCAATACTCAATTCAACACATCAGTTCTGATGGCAAACCCGGGATGGAAAATTCGTCTAAACAAAGGAAATATTCTAGGAATGCATTCATTTATATCTGATAATTTACTTTAAAAAATTTAGATTTAATTATTAGACAAATTTGTGTATCTCACATCAGAAGTTTTTTTTTCAAGGTACCTTATTTTCGCAGAATACTGGCGAACACAAAAAAATATTTCCTGGTCTTCAACCATTTCTCTTCTGCACACAAGGGTACCGAGTAAAGTCCTTGGACCAGAAGACGAAATGTTTGTGCAGAAAAATCCACTGAATCGGTGACATTCGCTGACAGCGGGCAGACAGTAGGCCTTCGATACCAGAAACAGAGAAACGATATGTTATACGAGGACCTATAGTAATGTCCAACATTTTTTTATTGCAGAATTTAGTATTTAAAGTCATTCTTCGTGATTCTGTTCAGAGCACTTGTCGTAATGCGTTCTCTCTCTTCACGTGACTCCAAAAGATAATTCTTTAGGTATTTCTTTCTCCGAGTCTTGATTTTGGGGAAGAAAAAGTCAGATGGCTAATTTTGTGGGTGTTTCAAAATTCTGATCCGATATTAAGCGAAAAATTTCTTCACAACAGTGTCTGTAAATCAGAGCATTGTCCTTGTACAACAACCTGCTTTCATCATTAATTAATTCTAGCATGGCTGGTCTCATTCACGCTCGTAACCATTTCATTATCTCCAGATAGAATGCTGCATTCACAATTAGTTCTGCAGGGACTAATCCCGCTTTTAATAGTATTGAGCACGACAATTATTTTATAAACTCAATTCTCAGTCCTGTGCTGGACACAAAGATGCTGAAAAGATAATGAAGTAGTTTGAAAACTAATACAAGTTTAGCGGGTAAGGTGATGTGTGATGAGAGTGTTCGATGATGAAGAACATACCCACACGTTAAGAGACATATTCTCGTGTTGGCACGTGACTCACGAGGCATTCCATGTATTTTGTTGTAATAAGTACATGCTTTATTTATGTGTACAGGGTCGTGAATTTTACTCACGATTAACAATGGTAGTTTATTGATACAGAGGTTACAAAGGTTGTCGCGGAGTAGAGTAAAAGGTACACGTGCAGGCTACGGCGGGCGGCGAAAGAGTGGTGCACCTCTCGGCGGTCATATAGCGGCTGCACGCAACGGGCCTTCTGTTGGTAGAATTCGCTCGATGTGCGCGGCTAGAATTCATAGCGGGCCGTGATCTCCACAGAAATAGCGAATAAAATTCAGCGCTCTATTGTTGATTGTTAAATTTTCTGGCTAGAATAAACAATAGTAGCAACGCGAGATTTCTCATCTTTAGGAAAAAAATTAAAGATAACGTAGCATCCGCCCTAACTCTAGTTGATTCAGAAAAATATAAGATAACAGGCTCTTGAAAAAACTATTTTATTCTAAAAATCATAATACTTTGGTGTACTTACAGAATTATGAATTTTCATCAAAATGAACCTCCACGTATACAGGGTGTAACGAGCTATTCCACAATACATTACAGGTAAATCAATACCTGCCTAAATAGCAAGTAGAAAATCGTTAAGCAACAATGTACTAATTATCTATAGGTACTTATGGAGATTGGTGACATCAAAGATTGTCTTTTTTTTCAATACTCATTTTCTATAAAACATTAGACTTTCTTTAAAGTAATTTATATTAAAAAAACAAATTAAATTAAAAAAAAAAAATTAAATAAACACTCAAAGATAATTCAAATAAAATGTTAAATATTTTGGTTCGAATTTCTGTATACTTATAATAATTTTATTTGATTTGTATTAGAGCGAACACATTTTTTATCTTCGATATAAGTTACTTTATTGATAGTCTAACGTTTTACAGAAGATAAGAAAAAAATATTTTAAAAAAGAAAGAAAACTTTAAAGTAGCTCCATAACTATTAATATTACGATATTGTTGCTTGAACATTTTCGACCCATAATTTAGGTAGGAAAGTATTGTAGACACGTACTGTTTCACCTTGTGCATTATTTCCATCGACTTGTGTCGTATAGCAACATAAAACAAACATCAAACATAATAATTTCGTTGTCTGTCCATAACTTCATTTAACGTCCGTAATTTCGTTCAAATTCACGTCTAAAAAAACGTAATTACACGACTGGAAGAAGGACGCGAACTTGCAAAGCGACGTGCAAATGATAGTACGGTACCCTAGCGAAATTTCTACCATCGCTTCTCCGTTGACCGTAAAAAATATACTATATATTATACTGGGACACGAACTATTTCATGTTCCGTGATTTTAAAATGAGTGTACGGCTAGTATATTGATAGTTGTCTTTGTGGTATAGCTATATAATATGAAGAAGGTCTACTATCTACATGAAGATCTACATGAGCTATATAAACCTATATAAATCTAAAATAATATATTAATATAAAATAAAATAAATATTTTTCATGTTTTTTGTCTTAGAAATTTACCAGCAATTGCGTAGGAATGCGTAGACCATAAAATGTTTTGAATTCATTTTGCACATTTATTATTTTAAAATTTTCCAGGAGAAGCTTTTATTTTCTCCTTTTCGAGAAATTTTGTTAGTACCTATGTTATTATTTTTTTAAATTTTAACACACAATTTTAAAAAAATATCCCCCTGAATGTGTAGGCGTGGTGAGGTCGTGATGTTTATTTATCTTTCCTCTTTTGAGAGCTTTTAAGCTTCACAACTAAAATTTTCACCTCAAAGCCATGTTGTAATCTCTGTTATTGTACGAGTACATATACCAGCTTATATAAAAGCTCTGTGTGGATAGAACATGATAACTTCGACTAATTTGACCAGATTAACAATGAAGAGATATTAAGATGAACCAAAAAGTCGAGAGAACTAACAAACTAACTATTCTTCACCCAAATATATGTTTTTAACAAAACTTAACACCGTGTATGTACTTAAAAATAAAATTAGAAATATTGACACTAACAAAAACAATATATATACACACACACACACATATATATACATATATCCATCCGCGAACAAGTACGGTTAGTCTGTAACTTTTGGGGCCTTTTTAGCCTTGACAATGGCACGTGATACCGTATCGAAACGTCGGCCTAGGTCTTCTCAGGGTGACCATTCACAGGAAACGCGAAATACTCCAGAAACTACTTTGTTCCATATATATATATATATATATATATTATTATATAGAGAGACTCAGAGCTGATATCCCGAGGAGAGGAGAGAGATAAGATAGATAGAGCGGAGAGAGAGAGATGAGTGAGATATTAGATTATAGATTATTATATATAGGCTGTAGATTTAGATTCATAGAGAGAGAATATATATGATGATATATTGATATTCTATATATTGATCAGTATAATATAATTGTATTATATATATAATTCAAATTACTACAAACATATATACGTATGTATGTGTGTATGGGAGATGAATACCAAAAAGGACCTAGTTTTTTTTAATGTTTCTTTTTTGCAAATAGTTTGCAAAACTTACCTACAAAATTGACATTTAAAAATTATTTTTCATTACCTACTGCATTTACGTTGCCACTAATTCTCTCTTATCTAAGTAAAAGCCGATCTTAAGCAAGCATTGCCACTTTGCTCGGCCCCCTGCTTCCCATTTTCAGTTCGCAATATCGAGTGCATGCGTGTGGGTGTCCGGAGTAACGTCACCCAACCACCACAGCTCGGGACGTCCGACACGTTTTTGGCTATACTAAACTAAACACTTTCTTCCTTACATTGACTGTACCAGCGAACTTCAGCATTAAAAAAATAAATTTAAATAAAAAATATATCGGTCTTGTATAATCCTATAGTTGCGTTTGAAAATTCAGAGAGAACTCTTTGTACATTTATCTTAATTTAAAAAAAAAGACAAACTTTGCACAAACGAAAATGCTTTTTTTAGATGTTGTTTATACGTTTCTTAGATCAAACACATCAAACCACTCTTTATATAATATTTAATTTCTTAGAATAATACACGCGTTTCTTACGAGCTCAAATATTATAAAATGTATGTATGTACTTAATAATTACTTAGTATATTTTCATAAACAAATAAACACGCTTTGATCTGCTTTATTGAAAAGTAAAAGTAATTTTTCTGAAATAGATTTCGGAGCATTAGCAAAAACGTTAGAAATATTCTCATGTTATTTTATTATATTATACAAAATAGCAATACCACTGGTTAATAATATATCATTTTTATTTTTGCAATACCATAAAAATATATAAGTATGAGATGATTATTTGAAAAATCAAAATATTCCGAAACCCGATTTTCCTGGTAATTTCGGAATGATGGTAATTTTTAGGAGCTTTCATGCAGCTGCAGCTGTACCGCCGAGCCGCAATTTTAGGAATTGGCTAAAATAGCAACACAGGCAGGCCACATCTTCTGTTCTGGTGCACCCATTGTGTCTCATCCACATTAATACATTTCTCATGCGTGGTTGTTGAAGTTTTTAACAGGGTCATCTCCCAATTTTGTTTATCTGACGGTGCTAGGTCTTTCGCGAATGCCCTACGCTCCTGTTGCTTTCAACACTTGCCTCAAATATTTACTTTACCATCCTCTCCTCGCTCATATTTCCACACGACCGAATCATCTCAGCGGTCCACGACGATAAAGCCAGCATTACATTCGCTTCTAATTTTTCTTTACTCTATCGAACATATATTTTCACACCGAATTTCCACAGCGTTGCGTCTGCTTTCATTATTTTCTTGACAAAATTGGTGAGCACTGGGAATATACTAAGAACGGAAGGCGAGAAGTCGATTTACCGATTTATATACGAGTAGAAATTGTTCTTCTCAAATATTGCCGCATATTTGTGCATACCATCTCCTTCCAAACGATTCCAGATTGCTCGGAAGTAGATTATATGAAGTTCTTCTCGATTTTTAGAATCTCTTGACTACAGGCCTACTCTGACTATTGTTATGATATTGATGTGGTTGTTCTAACCAAACCTAACCTAACACGTAAAATATTTTATAAATTTGTTTACAAACTTTTATATGAATAGATTAAATCCAGAAACTAAAATAAAGTACGTATATTATATTATAAAATCATTAACTGGTTGGCACCGATTTATATAACACCTTCTATTAGTTGGATGGTTGTGAAACGTCGATTTACTCGTATATAAACAACAAGCGTACTCTAGTAATTCACGCTTGCTTAAACAAATAATCAATTAGAAAATTAATTTTCATGTCTGTACCTTAATTAACAAACTAATATTCAGCGTAATTATTCTGTTACATGTATTATGAAATAATTATTTTCCTTGATATTATGTGACACGTAAACAAACACGCGAAAATAATGTAACATAGATGTTGGACTGAGAATTTATGTATTAAGTATTTCAAATTTTCATTTAGATTATGTTTTTATTAAAATATATATAAAAAGTGAATTCACGTCATTGGTTTTGTGTAGTTATTGCAGTTGATTTTTTAATATTCGATATAAGTTACTGTAATGATAGTCCAACTTTTTACAAATATAACTCAGAAATATTGAAAAAAAAATGAAAACTTTGATGTCGCATATCTCCGTAACTATTGATATAAGGTAATGTTTGCTCGAACATTTTCGACTCATATTCAAGGTAGGAATATAGTCCTTCGAGGTTATTAATCTTTTCCAAATAACCCCGTATAGATCACGGTTGCGTGAATAGTTTCGACTCATTATCAAGGCAGGTCGGCAGGTGCATCACGATAGTGCATCCGAACATTTTTCGCATCGGATTCAGACTTTCTTGGCCAACCATAGCATTCTCCTGATTTTTCAGGCTCATTTTCAGTGTAATTTTTGGTGTATTCTCCAAGTAAAAATACAGTTAAAAGGGATTCGAACTGAATCAAGAAAAGACATTATGCAGAACGCGACGGCCCAGCTGAACAATATTCCAAAAGATGCGTAATAAGTATTTCTAACAATATTTTAACAATAACCGCTGAGTAAAGTGTATGCAATACCAAGGGGACTACTTTGAAAGAGATTATAGAGTAAGTATAGTGTGTATGAATAAAAATGTGTTACTGCCGATCAGTTTAGACATTTTAACATTCCATGTATACACATATTTGAATAAGAATTGAGAAATTAATTTTAATGTTTTGTCTAGCTAACGTTCATACTAATTGGCCACAGTGCGCCGGTCGTGCAAGTATGTGCTGGCATCTGATATTGTTGTTACTGCTATTAGGGTTTTTGTTATTATGCTGTGGATGTTATTTAAAATGAAAACAAACAAATATTGTATAAAGTATATTGTTTAGTGAGGAAGTGGATAAAACAAACAATCTTCATAGAACTTTCAACACCAAACAGCTTTAGATTTGAGATCGGATGTCTATTAGCTGCCGCGGGTTCTAGCCGTATACACCAAACTAATTTCGGCCAATCAGGGAAAGCACGGTCAAAGCGCTGTGTCGATGATAAACAGAAAATTCAAGCAGTGTTAAATTGCTCCATTTTATTGGCTTTGCTGTGCACATCCATCCTCACAATTACAAACGACACACGCTGACATGAACAATTTCTTTTGGACGAAAGAATTCCTCATCTCAACCACAACCAAACCGCCACCATCGATCATCTCTTTGACATAATTTGTATAGTAATAGTTTTGTGTATTTATTTTCTTTCTATCGTTAATTATTATTTCGTTTGCATTCTTATATTATGTCCATGAATATCTGTGTTATAAGTAATTTTATTTTCATGTAGGTATTGTAACATTTACTGATTTGAAATTTTGGGTATGAAAATGTTCTTAGGTTTCCACGGCCACTCGGAATCTTCTGCTTTGCATCTTCTGGGGTATTATGCCGACGTTCTCACTCTGCTTTCAATACGGTGTTGCAAGCAAATACTTAACCACAACACCAACACTCAAATAACACATCAGCCCTGATGATGGTCGTAATACCACGGCATAATACCCCAGAAGACACAAACCAGAAGATCATTATAACAGTTTTTGTTTTACAGTGAGTCAATTTGAATCTGTTAACATTTTTTTAATGTTAGATACTCTTAATATATTTTAATGTTTCTAACCGTTTTGTTTAGTTAATTTGCAAAATTATAATGTCTCCTTCGTTACTCAAATAGTGCAACTATCTATTATTACTTATAATGGCTGTTTTTTAATAAATTTTTACCTTTTTTTGACAATTTTGTAGAGCACTTTTTTACAGAACACAGTGCATTATCTCATGAATATTGTGACAAAATGTATTGAATGTCTTCATAATTGACAAATGTGTTAATTATTAACCACATTATCACAGATGCATAAATATGTCCACTTTCATATTGTCTTTGTACTTTCATAATTAAAATTAATCATCAAATATCTCAGTTTATACTAAAGGATTCTTACATTTAACACTTTTCTTGTGACAGAATTATCAGTGTTTAGGGTTATGTGGGTGTGGTTGTAAATGAGAGGGTTGTCTAGATGCTTTATTTATTATTTACAAGTCCCTAATATACAGACTCCGGGCTGATGATGATGTTGGTGGTACAGGCTTGTTGGAGATCCGGAGGTAGTGTCTGCGTAGCTCAGCGTTATGGTAATGTTGTCCATAGTCAGTTACTCCAATGTACGAGTAGAGGTGAGTCACGGCGTAGAATCTTGACGCGCAGCGGGACGTTGTTGTAATGTTGTCGAAGGTCAGTAATCGGCGTAGACACTGACCTCCACCGGTAGCGAGACGTTGGTCGTTATAACTCCTGAGTTACCGTGTAACTGATCTAGCGGGAGTGTGTCTTACGTACCCGATTGTTTCTTTATGCAGTTCTTTTCTGATTGTGTATTACTGACGCTGCTCTAGTTCACGACCGCACATCATCCGATCAGCATAAATGGAGGTGATCGGCCGACAGATAAAAGACGCGCAATATTCTTTGTTGTGAAATCTCTGATATAGGTCGGCTAGAAACTGTACGCTTGGTATTTGTATGGGCCAACGTTCTGTGGGTGACAATGTCTTTTGCGTCTTCGGCCGTGTCTTGTACTACTAAATCGCTGACCCTGCTGTACCCAAATATTGGTCAATCGACCTGAAGTGCTGATTCCACGCTATCCGCTAAATAATGTGCTCGTGATGTAATCAGAGCGTAGCACCCACAAGTGTGATGACGTTCGATAATTATGTCATGAGAATCTGATGAGATTTGACAGTTTCAGCTTAATTATTTCAGTATCAATATAATAGATAAAATATAAGCTTAGTATACGATTACTTGCCAGCAGAAAAAATCTACTCGTAAGACATGCTTCTTTGGGTTTTGTATTGGCAATAAAGATGGTCCTTACCCTATTTAATACTTGTTTTAATCAAATCTTTTTAAAAAAATTTTGCTGTAGGTTTCTCAGAAAATAAAATAAAAGAAATCGAGTAGTGTGCATTTGGATGGAAGCCCGCATTAAAACAAAATAATGAATGATAGGTATATGTAGAGTCAATAAATTAAACGCTATTTTTTATATAAATGAGAGTCACGATGTTAACAACCATCTAAGATTTTAATAAAAATTAGCTTGAAATAATTGGATCGAGTTGAAGCATCATCGAACGAATTGGGAATGAAAATAATCCAGCGGTGAATGAAAAATTATATTCGAACAAACGACTAGAACGTCTATTGTAGTTCTAATCCGTAGGGAGTTGCTTGCGCTCAATACCAAAGCCAAATGAAAGCACAAACTCCCAATCAATACCAAGAGAGAGCTTTAATCAGCATAATAAAAACGGAATTAAAGAAATGCTCAACTAAGAAAGCCGCCATGTTGTAGAATTACCGTCGTCCAATTTTTTTTCAGTCATTCCGCGGGAGAGCGTTTCGGGCGTTTGAATTTTGCTAAATTTGCAGATTTAAAAAGCAGATAATTAGTGGTAGGTACCTACCGCAAAAAGGCTTTTTGACCTAGAAATTTGCAAATAAAGCAAAAACAAAAGTTTTAAATCGCTCATGAAATCAGGAGAAAACTTTCGACACCAGGGCGATTCCATTATCGCGGGTGCAACATTTAGCATCTAAAGTTTCTTACTAATAAAATAAAAAACATTTTTCATGAAATTATTCTTTGAAGGGCTGTTTTCTCTTAATTTGTTTCATTATCATCATCTCTCTTGGCACTGCAACCCTTGGTGGGTCTTGGCCTTAATTTTTTATAAGAATTAAAATAAAATATATTAATAATCATGAGTGAAATAGTAACAAAAATACTCATTAAACATAAATCACTAATTACACATAGCATATATTATCATCCAAGGTTTAATAAATCAATAAAATATGATAAAGGACACCATAATGTTAGAAGTAAAAAATTTGCACCCGTGATTCTAATATCACGATCGCGGGTGCAACCAATTTGAGTTAACGTTTATTTCAATTCAACTTACAACATTATCTTAATAACGATTGATCTAAGTCTTAATTTGATTTATTCTTACTTTTACAAAGTTTCAAAATGTTAGCATTTTAATTCTGTAAGAAAACCAAACTTTTATATCGCGGACAACAGGCTAGCAATAGCTTCTTGTAGTCAATAATGTTAAAAAAAACTAATAACAAGTGCTTTCATGTTTTTGCGGAAACAGGTATATGAATGTGATCACAACAAAATGAACCGGTAAAATATAACCTCAAGCTGACAGTAACAGCCGTTTTGCGTAAGTGTCGCCAGGCACCGATTTTCAGATTGCATCAAACATTCGAATGTTTCTAAGCATGTCAAAAATGTAAATATAATCGTAGGTGCAAAAAATAGTTTTTTTATTAAATTTAGATGTTTGTCTTTGTATAAGCAACAAAAAACGTAACTATTTCTGCGATTTAAAAATTGATGTCGAGAATCGTCTTTAGCAGAATCGCCCACCAGCAAGGTACACACTCTGATTCCGACATCGAGCGATTTCATGCGAGTGAAAGACAAAAAAGAAACACCTTTCACACACTGTTTTGATGCAGCGCCGATCATCTCAGCCGCATTAAAGAACCGGCCGCGTAAGTGTATCCGGTATGCATATGCATCCGGACTGATAATTTTCTCTCGCTCTAGACTTCATTAGGATTCACATTTATTACTTTATAAGAGTCTATCAATTAAAATAGAACACAATGAATCAAATTTATTATTAACTTTGAAATATTGGTTAACTGAACTCACGCTACCAGATGGCGCTATTTACCCGCTTACACAAAAATAATACGATTTTAAGGTAAGTGGAACAAAATTTAAAAAATGGGTGGATAATATTTATTTATTTACAGGAAACTAACTATGCAAATAAAAATCACGTTATAAATGTATGTTAAATAGTATAGAGATCATCTTACAAGTTTCCACAGAATTAAAATGTTATGTATTAAAATATAATAACAACTTAACTTATACAAAAAAAATTAAAGGTTTAAGTTAAGAAAAAACCTCGACAAAGAATTAAAGGTAAAAAGGGAATTAGGAATGGGGAGGAAAAGACAGATCTACTTAGTAAAAAGGGAAAGAGATAAAAGGAAAAAAAAAGAGCAAGAGAAATACAGCATTAAAATATCCGATCAATTCATCTGCATGTACATATACGAGGTCTGGACAAAAGAAAAAAGATGAAAAAAAAGAAAAAAAAAAGATTTATGACTGAGGTGAATATCCAAGAGTTTTAAATTCATAGATTGATGAATTGAAGAGATTGCAAGATTGCACAATGGCAACCTCTATCGTAACAAAGTGCAATTTACGATCTCGGAAGAAATAGTCCACTATACACTTCCTTAGTGATAGGACGCTTTCCTGATGATGCTAGTCTAGTCTAGACCCGTAGACATTTGCTTCTCAGTGAAATATACGTTTCGTATAAAATATTCGTTTTATTTAACACATAAAGGTATATAAAAGAGTTTAAAGACCTCTAATAGTTATTCTTATTAGAAGACGGAAAAAAAATAGTATTAAATTATTTATACTAGTTTGTTAGAAAAATACACATGTATTTGTACATGTCCATAACTATCGTTTTCAGAATTTATTGGATGAAAGTAATATTACTTTAGATTTGATTATGGTTGTTGAAATAAGTATACGGAGGGAGCTATATTAGATTTTTGGCGCTGGAATCAGAATTATTACGCCAACCGAAAATCCCGGAACGTTGTAACGGCAAAATTAAAAGTCTTTCTCAGTAAAGCTACACTGGCATTCAATAGAATGAAAAATTGAACAAAGGGATATTCGAGGCTCGCTCGAAATTCTGCAAAGCCATAGAAAATTTATAACAATAAAAAATAATGAAACGATAGTTTGATGAAAATTTTATACAGAGCTATTTATTTCTCGCGTTTGATTAAATAGGGTTTCAAATAAAATATATCTCAGTTGAGTACTGTTTCAAGCAAATAAATGTCCCCATATTATTTCATCACGTACTAGGTATTATTTAGGTTATCCTGTCGCCATTATTTCAGGTACGTAATATAATGGATATTTTCAATAAAATATTGAGACGTGTTAGATCTGGAGTGATTGTATATATCAAATATTGAAAAATGGCCTACAATCGACAAGCGTGCGTGAGAAAATGTTTGAAAAATAATGAAGCAAGATCAGTTATCAAAACGCGAGGCGCTCTATCGTTTCAGTCTTACCATGTAGAGATTCTACCTGGGGGAGATTGGTTAATTCAATATTAATAAAAAAATTATCTTATATTGCCTCTATTATCTTCTTTTTTTTTTCTTCTTCCTTGCACTGTTCCACTGTTTGTTTGTTTATTTCTATTTAATTTAAATATAAAATTTGGTTTGGACTGTGCCTGTCTTACAGAAATATCTGTATTGAGACAGTCATAGTTTACAATAGTGTGTGGATACAAAACATAGTATGTAGATATCTAGTAAAATAATTATTTGTATTTGATGAAGTATTGTGTATCTATGTATTATAATAAAAAATATATCATATAAATGAGGTTATAGTGTGTGTTAGTGTGTTTGTGTAAGTGTGCCTATTTTATCTCTCCCTTTGTTTCGGATCCACTGTTTTATTTTGTATTTTATGTTAGGGTTGTAAATTGTGGTTACCTCGGATTGCTTTAATTCATCAAGCATGCAATTAAGTAATCTGGGTCCAAAATAGTTGTTCCCTAGGTAGGCTATTGGGGTTGGTTCTTCTCGTTCTCAGACTGTATCTTCTGCGGTTATCCAGGAGTTCTTCCTCTCTATAGCTGTCGATGAAACTCCATAGACATTGCCTGCCTCACCATGTGATCTGGTGGTCTCCGTCTTATGTGCCCGTACCATCCCAACTATCGTTCCTCCAGCTTACTGTTTATGTTTGTGACACCCAGGCTATCACGAATGCGTGAACTTTGAATCCTGTATTTTAGTGTTACTTCTGCTGACTATCTAAGCATATGCATTTCTGCTGTTTCGAGTTGCCTAGAGAAAGAGTTTTACATAGTTCAGCATTCGGAGCCATACATGATCGCGGGTCTATTATCTGACTTCTATTATCTTCATAAATATTATTCTAGTATCTGGTATAGTTTGGTAAAGTAGATCATTTGCGGATCTATGCGACTCCTTATTCATTTATTGGGCAAACCGTCTTTAATCCTACCGTGTGTGTTCACTACGCTAAAATAACCGTTAAATTACCTAATTAATATTTTATTTGAAAACAAACAGATGATAGTTATAATCCAAAAACTTATTTGTATATTATATTATAAACACCCTCAAAAATCACTTATCGACAGATTTAATGTTCCCACAAAAATGCCTAATGTACTCAAAAGTTAATTTATATCCGCACAAATACGTATTTTTGAAATACTAGTAAAAATATTATTAAGTTTAAAAAAATATAATGAATATAATGAAAATATAATGAAGTGCTGAACAGTTGAATATATTAAAAATGAATTTTAAAAAATATTTTCTTCAATAATAGCATACATAATTGCATTGTGATAATATTATGATAATACTATTTATCTAAATGAAAGACTTTATTATAAACAACAATTCATTTCTTAATCAACATGTTTCGGAGTCCACGATCCTTTCTTCAGGATACAACATATGCTAAAAAATTTAATTGAAATTATTGACATAACCATAAAATAAGTATAAAGGAATTGAACAACTAATTTTTGCGAAAATATTTTTTAGTACACATCGCGCACGATGACAGACAGCTCGCCACCATCGCACGCGGGTCGGATATAAGAAAGAAAGATTTTCTTTCCAATCGCCGCCGATATGATTGATAATAAATGACACCCGAAATACACAAGGCCAAAGCTAACTATGACACAGTGGACAAGTTGTACTTGCGATTTTCCTGGAACGTCGGGCGCCGCTTCAATCGCAATTCTCCTGGCTTCGTCGAATCCGGAACAGTTTCCGGAAGGCTAAGTTGAACTGATCTTGAACACACACGAAGAGGAATATCGGTTCTCACCGAATAACAACACCTGACACGCTTTTCAACTGTCACTGGGCGGATTTTAAAAAATTAGAATCCTGGCTAGCGATTGGCGCAAAATTCATCGGGTGCCAGCCCAATCAAAATCATGGCGCGGCCCACGCGCGGCGATTACGAAACACATCGTATCTTGATGTAGAGACCACTGACACTGAACTGAATTTTGAATCAATATATAATGGTTTTATTTTTATCAAAAAAAAAAAATTTTGGGCTACTACATTTCAGTGAAAGCCTTTTTGAATGATTAAAAACTATTTTAAATAATGATTTATTCTTTCTTCAATTTACCGTTTATTATTTGCTACATGAAAATCTGAACAATCTAATTTTCATTGTTTTCATCTCATCCCTCTTTTGCCTACTTTAGGCTTGGCTTCAGTATACCCGCGTTATTACCGTATAACTTCAGTGTGCACGGATAATCGTACTTCGGATGTAAGGTTTCGTAGGTTTAGACTTAATTCTATGCATCTCATTACTCAAACAAATGTTTATAACTGGGAGAAGTTGGGTTAGCGGCTTGAGATCAAAAGATTCGTTTAATAGTAATAGAGGAAACCTGTCAGGATAAAATATGGGAACAAGTGTCTCTTTCATTTACATGAATTCTTAAATAATTAAAAGATTAAACTAGATACATAAAACACTGAGCGACCGATCGCTTTACACGGGTGTGAAGTTTGGTCTCTCCCTTTAGAGTAAGAAAACAAGTTGTAGACCTCCGAAAATAATGTCTCACGCAAGATTTGCGGCCCGGTATTAAAAAATCTTACAGTAGAATGAAAGCGGTGAAAATTTGGAAAAAATATCCCAGATATCCCAAGAAATGCGGAGGCATGGAGGCTGCAGTGAGCAAGACTTGTACCGAGTGCAGATAAGTCTCATTATTTGATCCTTTGTTCAGATCTTGTCTGAGTCACTTTCGATCCAAAAAAATGATTTTCCTCTATCGCATGATCCTTTTTCTTGATTTGAAGGTAAGTATTTACTTCTCTTTGGTCACACATAGTCACAAATGAGTCATAAAAAAGGTTAGATAAAACAAAGATATTCTTCTTTTTAAAGTTTTATTGATTCTGACACATAAACCAAACTCTCCAAAGGCGCTGAATGGCGCCCTCCTACAGCTACATTAATTATTTAAGAGCCGTCCTCTAGATGGTGTTCTAACACTGGTAATACATAAAAAATTTCGTACATGAGCCGACAGGATAGGGATCGAAGACCAAGGCGGAGATGGGCGGATAATGCCAAGATAGACCTGCAAAGAGTTAGGCAAGTACCCAGCAGGAACCACAAAGGCGATGTCAAGGTATGGATGGCACTGTACTGTAAGAAAAAAGAAAGGATAATGAAATGTTTCGAAAGAAATATTACTTAATTACTTACTTACCATCACTCCGTTTCCTTGCGGGGATTGACAGAGAGGGATAGAGCGCCACACTCCTCTGTCCTGACACACAACTTCATTCATTCATACATCTTCGCAAGCTCGACGATTGTTGAGGTTGCTATATATGTATATTAAGGTGTCTGTATAGATGTATATATAAGATATATTAAAGATATAGTAGGTATGGAAGTCATTTTGGGTGTCCATAGAGCTGACAACCTATCGTATGGCTGGCTTGAGTGACCACTTAACACAATTCCACTCATGATACAAATAAATTCTATTACCAACGGTCATTTGTACTTGATTATGGGAATGAAAAAAATTTTCAGCTACAAGTGGTGGCATTAAGGATAGAACACACATATGGGACAAGGTGTGCATCATAAACATATGTACAACTTCGAAAAAAAAAAGGATATGGTAGTCTGTCATGGGTGGAATTGTGAACTTTAAATTGTATAAAGTGATCACTTAAGCCAGCCATACGATAGGTCGTGAACCCCATGGACACGTAAAAATATGTCATATCAACTTTCCCATATAAAAAAGTATCTTCGTCTCTATGAGACATGAGACAGTTGATTAATGATTTTCCCCTAGAGATAAAATCGAGTATTGTGTTGTTAAAAAATTGGAAGATTCTCAAAATAATATTTTCGATATTTATAGCGTTAACTTGTGGTTGGACATAATTATTAATTTTTATTAAACAATTTTGTGTTAACCACTTAACTAGTAAATCTACGTCTACCGGTTTCGATACTACTGTATCTTCATTAGGACGGACGCAAACTATCTACCCCCTCCATTTCGGTGTCCACTTCTCAATTACCCCTACCATAGCTGTAGCCACGCCCCCGTACAAAAATTGATTTGTTTTCTAGAATAGATAATGGATAGTTTGCGTCCGTTCTGATAAAGTTACAGTAGTATTGAAACCTGTAGACGTAGAGTTACCAGTTAAGTGGTTAATACAAAGTTGTTTAATTAAAATTAATAATACTGAAAATATTCTGAATATTAAATATTATGTGTTTACGATCCAGCGTATCGATAAGTCATACTAAAACGAAATGTGAATAAGAAAATGCCTCGAATGTAATTAAAGTAGTTTATTTTCAAACCAACTCAGTACCTAATTTTCCGGAACTGATTGGCGTGACAATAACATAGCCACCACTCATTCAGACTCCTGTAGTCCAACTTGAGAACGGGTCTGATTCCATTAACTTGTTTAGGATTTTACGGTCGTTAGACACTAATTTAATCAAAATGATATTCCCTTGTCCAAAATTCAACAGTAAATATTGCGCTCAGAAATATAGCCAACATGCCAAAAATTCAAATTGAATAGAGCGTTATTTTGTAAAATAGAGATGTTAACTTGAAAACCGTATAAAGGATATTGTGAAATATTTTTTTCATGTAAAAAAGGAAAATTGAATTGATTAGTACAAATAAATTTTTATTGACTATAACAGACTAAAAGTCTGCAATATTTTTAGTCCCTTTTACCTTATACCTTGACAATAGAATAAGACGAGGGTTTACAATGATATACAAAGACGTATAATATATTTCGACCCTTAAATTCAAAACATGGTATCTATTGGTGCATGCGAAATTAAAATGTAGTTTTAATCTAAAGTTTATAACGAATTACCGCTAAATTATTGATATTCATGGAGGCATTAAAATGTGATTATTATTATTATCGGTTTATGTACTCGTATAAAACAATAGAATATATTTTAATAAAAAGGAAATTTATATTAGTTATTTGTAGTACCTACCTAGCTACGTTATTTGAATAATTATCTTAGAGAAAATAAATTTAAATAAGCTATTTACATGTTTAATGTGCCGTCATATAGGCTGGATCTAATTTTATTACAAATTACTCCTGTTGAAGAGAAAGCTCTCTCCGATTCAATGCTAGTTGGCTGGATTTTTATAAGGTACTTAAATGCTTACTATTAAATATTTACTTCGATTTTTTTTTTTGAAGTGTTCCATTTCTCTCATTATTGCCTTCGCTGAATTCTGAGTTATGTTATTAGTGACTTCACATCCAATAGATAATTTGTTTTGTAACTTACTGAAGCTTGCTCCTTATTGATACTTCAGCAACTGTCAATTTGGAATAATTACTGGTAAGTTATTTCCGTTTTTACTCACATCACAACTTTTTATCCATTTTTATTGGATAACCATTTTATTTTTTTCGTTATTGAATTTTCACTATGATCGTTAAATATAATGTATAAATCACAATCATTATGACGGTTCATAGATAGGTGACATCAAAGTTTACGTATTTTTAATATTTATTTTCAGGTAAAACGTTGGATTAACACTTCGGTAACTTATATGGAATATTAAAAATTTATTCGTTTTGATAAGTATTGCAGAAAAACAATCAAACTAAAGACAAAAATATCATAATTTGTATAAATTATAATAAAATTAAATGTAATTGGTGCGCCTTTCTGCAGCATAGCAATGTTCTCCTGATTTATTTTAAAGGGCTGCATCTCCCGAAACTTTAATCAGTTTAAAAATAATACTCAGTTAAGTATGTATCAATAAAAAATAATAAGTGAATGCATTACATATTCCAGAATCATTTATTTACAATTCTATTCCCTTAAATACAAATTTTTAATACCTGATTTCAAATGTCATAGGTAGCATGTGTTTTGTTGCATGTGACCACGTTCCTTAAAGTTCATATTCAGATTTCTTAGGATGATACTTTTCAATAAATTTTCCTACATAACGCATTTTTTCTGCACATATAATAATATCACGAGATGCTAGAAACGAATAAAAATGCGCACAATCGAACTTTTTGGATAAACGATCATTAAGAATAAATTGGAAATCGGTGGAAAACGTGATTATGTTCAAGAAGCTTCTGGAAGTCCGGGATCATATATATTGTGCGGCTGTGAATACCAGAAAAACAGATAATTTTGACAAGCGAGGCAAGATCCTACAAAGCGAAACTGATAGTGAGCGGGCGATATTAGCGACCAGCGATTAAAGCGACAGATTTTGATACCTTTCAATGATTGTATTTTAACCGGTGACACACTAACCGTTATTTGAGATTTATATCTGATTGCATCGATGATTGGCAACTGATTTTTCGACGGACAACTATCGGTACTAGACAACAATTATATCTTACTTACTAATCATCGGTACAATAATATACAAATCCCAAGGAACTGTAACGAAAATAATCGGCTAAAATAACGGTTTAACCATCGCAAGTGGAAGATAAACAAGCGACGGTTAGTGTGAATTATTGAATTGTGTTCTAGATATGTTTAAGTTCAGAGACTTTGTGTCTAAAAACAAACTTTATTTTTAGACACAAGAACTTGATTATGATTGTTTAATTTCGTCTCTTACCATTGCGATCCCGGGACAACACATTTTTTTTAATTTACCGGTAATAAGGTAATGGCATTTACCCATAATTATCGGATAACCGATAAAATGACTAAATGAAATTAAAATCCTCTAAAATGAATACCGAAATGTTATGCTCGTTCATCTATCTATCCATAAAGGGGTTGGAATATAATAATGTATTTATTGACTTACGTGTTCCATCAAAACGGGTGGCGATGGTGTCCAGGAAGGTGTTTTGTGGGGCGAGCAGCCCCCTGCGAGCGGGCATCCCGCACCACGCCTGGAAGCAAGGGGAGGTGTATATAAGACAAGGAAGAAGGTTGTTCTCATATGAATCACGAGGTTAAAGTCTGACCATAGATAAACTGTGTTATTCTTCATTTCATTTTTATTTGCACCAAACAAAACACGTTAAGTTATACAGTCGATAATATAGTTTACACTTTTACGTTTAGTTTATAAAAGACTATAGAGGAGCAGTTCCTTTCTTAATCAATTGTATTTAATAACTCAAAATACTTAATAGCTATATATGTGGGGTATAAAAGCAAAGGCAACAATATCCAAGAGAATAAAAAAATGTTTTGAATACACCGTGGATTATTAACTTAAATTGTACTGAAATCTAGATTTAATGTATCTATCCCTTCCAAAATAATGTTTCCTATAAAATATTATATTCTGTATTTTATAAATTAGTAATCTTCGATGACTGTATTTAATTTTTATGGATATTACTCTTTTGCTTTTATACCCCAAATATTACCTAATGATGAGAATAATAGTGACAAATAACTATAAGTGTGTAGTAAAAAGTTGAGATTAGTTCTAATTAAAATAATCAATGTAAATACCAAATCAATAAATATTAGTCTCCGTATCGTTTTGGAACCATGATCGTACTGGGGTACATTTAAAAATTTGTATACACATATATAATCAAACAGTACAAAAAAACTGTCTGCTATAAGATAGGATTCTACTGCAAGTCAATTAAAAATATTATTTGTTATCTAATTTCTAATACATATAGGGTGTCTCAGCTAATAGCAAAAACAAAAACTTGGGGAATGTCGACGGTTACGGGGATAGGTGACATCAAAGTTTGTGTTTCTTTTAAATTTTTTACTTATTTTCGGTAAAACGGTAAAACACTTCAATAACTTATATAGAATATTAAAAATTTATTCACTTTGTTGCAAGTAAAATAAAATAATTAAATCCGTTTTTGTATCAAGAGAATAAATTTTTAATGTTCCACATACGTTACCGTAGTGATTGATACTCAAACATTTTTCATTTCAAATTTGAAAAATATATATTTTTTAAAGTTTTTATTATTTTATTTTACTTGTATCAAGAGAATAAATTTTTAATGCTCCACATAAGTTACCGTAGTGATTGATACTCAAACATTTTTCATTTCAAATTTGAAAAATATATATTTTTTAAAGTTTTTATTATTTTATTTTACTTGTATCAAGAGAATAAATTTTTAATGTTCCACATAAGTTACTGTAGTGATAGATAATCAAATATTTTACATTTCAAATTTGAAAAATATATTTAATCAAAAGTTTTTGTCATTTTATTTGACTTGTATCAAGAGAATAATTTTTTTAATATTCAACAATAACAAAAGCTACTGCAGTGATTGATATTCAAAACATTTTACAGGAAATAAGTCAAAAATATGGAAAAAAAATGCAAAATTTGATGTTGCTTATCTCCGTAACTTTAGCTTTCACACAAAAGGTAAAGAATATTCTATTATTTTTATTTGTAATATTTATTTGTAACTGCATGAAGAATTTTATTTGTATATATTTATTTGTAACTGCATGAAGAATACTCTATTGTAATTTTTGCTACTGGCTAAGAGACACCTTGTATTTAATTTGACTATGCACTGGTTGCGCACCTGTCTTGTGAAATATTTAAAATAAACTTGCAAATGTAAATAAGACTGATGAAATTCTAATATAAAAAATGCTAACTAATATTTGCACAGTGCTCAAATGTTTTAATACATGTGCATAAATATAAGTCTTGCTGAGGTTGTGGAAGCAGAGAAAACAATGCATTAATTACTTCCTACGATACCCTAGTTTTCTACTTACACAGTCAACAGTGCATTTCTGTACTCATAAAAACATCGTGTATTAAAAATGTTTTTCCCGGTTGCTGCAAATGTGGAGAGTGATTGAAAACAAATTATTATAAGTGACAATAATTTTGTAAATCGTAGAAGGTAATATGACAAATATTTTGCAATGTTAAGTAAATAGAATTAAGAATATTTCGATTGCGTTCAAATTTTTTGAGAACACAAAACTGGATTTTATTCCCAGGGAGACATTTATCAAGATATATTATAGATGTCTTACAGAGACGAACCTATTTTTAATATGGAAAATAATATATGGAAGTCTTTTTTTTGGGTGTTTATAGGACTTTAAAAAAAAGGACTTATGCTTCGTGCCTAATCGTAGGGCGGCTAAGTTTTCTCTTAACTGCACTGTAATTTCTTTAAAATATAAAAATAGAGTACTCATACCATGGTGCATCTGTAATCTGTACGAATTATGGGGAGGAAAATTTCAACACAGGAGGGGGGTTATTATTAGTGTGAGAAATGGGATGTGGAAATAGATGGAAATGGGAACAGATAGGCTAGAGGAGATAAGATAGGGATCGTATTGATAGATATATTAAGAATATATAATATATAGAAATATAGATATTTTTTTTTTTTTTTTTTTTTTTTCTTGTTATATAATTCTTAACAAGTCTAAGTTTACTTCATAACATATTATCACTACCAATATATTTCTAAATGTGGAGACCGTAATTGGCCATCTATATTATATGATGTTTTCTATGCTTCTTTGTTATGCTGTTGGTCTTCCATGAATATTAAATAAATAAATATATAATTTCCAAAATTTGATAGACGTAAAAGTCTATCAAGGGCGAAATCGGTGATCGTTATATTGTGTAAAGTGATCATATCACGCAAGCCAGCCGTACGATAGGCCGTGAGCCACAAGAAAACATAATAAAAAACTTTCCTACCTACTTTTCTAAAAAGTAGCATCGTCTCTATAAAACAGTTATAATTTATGTTGAATTAGAATTAATATTAAATGAAAAAACATAAAATTTTATATATTATAATTGCAATGTTGTTTTTTTTAACTTTTTATCAACGCCGATTTTCACTCAGTTTTATAACAAACTAGCTGTTCGTACCCAGCGTTGCACGGGTTAAGGGTTAAGTTGAAAATAAGTGTGTGGGGGGAAAACAAATATTTCATGGTTTTGCAAAGTCTCTAATTTAAACCACGTTTCCATTTAATCAAGGCTGGGAAGAATAGGATGTCTAGTGAAAAAATATGGTATTTTTTTTCCGTCGGGAATCATATGCATGCAAAATTTGGCTCCAATCGGTGGGGTGGTGTAGATTTATACAGAAAATACATCTGGGTGAAGGGATAGGTTAGAGGGGAAGGGGAAATGTCGCCTTTATTACCCGACTGGTCCTTTTGAATTCAAATTGCCAAATTTTGAGTCCGATCGGTCAAACGGTACAGATTTGCATCGAAAATATATAAGGAGGAGGGGAAGGTATAGCGGGGAAAAATCGCCTATGTTACCCGCCGGTTATGCGAATATATTAATGCGAATCACGATCTCGGAATATTAAATAGCGGAGGATGAATACATGCTACACGTCATTTATGATGGGTTCAATGGGTCGTAGATGATAAGTGAGGTGACAGTAGAATACTAATCAACCAATTATACGAGAATTTATTTACAGTTCATTTAACTGAAAACCTATATATGTTTTTGATATAGACAGAAATACGAAATTACACCACCAACTCTTACCATCTTTGTATTTTAATTATTTATTATTGAAAATGATGAGAATTATCTTCAAATGTCAAGTTTGACATCATTTTCAAATACAAGTTAAATCATTTCCTGTCCAAAACCATATTAAATTATATTCTAATGTATTTAATTTGTTGATAATTAATATCGTGATCTTTTAATCTTCACCGCTGTATAAGAATTATTTTTTTAAGCTAAGTAATTTAAGGAAACTTGTGTAATAAAAACTCCATCATCAAAAACATCAGTCGGTCATCGAGATCGTCAATTCAAGATTCTATCGGGCTACTACAATATTCCTAATATGACAGATATGTTTGCATTTAACACTAATGTGGGCCTTCGAGGACATCACCTGAAGTTGAACAAGTCTCGGTTCTCGTGTAACCCAAGAAAGCATGCATTAAGCAATAGAGTGGTCAATACGTGGAACAGTTTGCCCGAGGATGTTGTGTCTGCAGCCAGTGTCAACCAATTTAAGAATAGGCTGGATATTCAAATGAGAGACAGTGATATGGGCCTATCAGCTTAAGCTGCCTGCCCATTATCAATAATAATAATAATAATAATAAATAATACACCACATGAGTTCCAAAACTGTCTCGCTCACTCGGCGCCAGACATAAGGGTAGGTATAGGGTCTTTTCATGTAAGCTTGTAATTCAGTTAGTGTGCGTAATTTGCGCATTGTTTCGTTGTGTTCAGTTAACGGATACGCCCCTTTCGTATCGGTAAACTAAACACAACGAAACAATGCGCGTATTACAGACTGCACACACACCAACTCAATTGCATGCTTATATGAAAAGAGCTATGCCTGTGCGTAGCCCATGACCTCTTTTTTCCAACGATGTGCAGATCTATACTTTCGATAGGCTCCTGCGTGGGCTGAAGCCGAATATTGAAATTTTTGTTTTTTCACCGCTGATTTCCTAGAAATATTATACAAAATAGACTTGGTATTATTAACATCGATTAATTTTGGCAAACTCTACAAAAAAATATCAGGATCACCGCGATACCATGTTGGAGTCATGAATTATACTAAATGGAAAGGAGCGAATGCGCCGTTTTTGATCGAATAGCGCTACGCGTCCCCCTCGCTGCCCGGCTCATCAACGCTGCAAAGTTAAGGTCATATTAACGAGGTGATCATGTACCGTAAAAAAATGGCACAAAAATTAGATCTCTGAGACTATTGCCTGCCCAACATAAATTGGCGTGCGGCGAGTTTGGAACTAAAACCCGTCCCGCCCGCACTCGGCGGTAACCCCTCGCCCTGTCATTCAGTTCATTCTTTGAGCGCGAGCTGTGTCATCTTGATTACCAATATACACTGAATTATTGTGTCCAAAACATCCAAAACAGTCCGGGATGGTGCAAGAACAATTGCCAATGAAGTATTAAAGTTTTGCGAAGCTGAAAAAGCAAATAATGGACCGATATTACCGTTTGACAGTTTGACAGATAGAGCGGCCGCCGCGGAGCGCGCTGTTACCCGACCAAACTTCTATTGAAGGCTCTGACACTGGTCACGGGACATTCAGTACATTATGTATTGTGTAATAAATTTACACCCTGGTAACTTCTGTTGCGCGACAGTGACGCCCTCCTTAGAACAACAAGTTATAGTGGTGCATCTATAATAGGATGTTATTAAGGCGAGACCATACAGACGTTTTCATTACGGACCAAAAAGATATCATGTCACATAGACACGTCAATACTGGTTCAAAAATTCAATACATATATTTTTATATTTTTGTATATACATGTATATAACCTTACAGAATATAAAATAAATATATGCCAAAAACGAAAAATAAAATAAATATATTGACTATTTCGAGAGGAATCTCTGAAAAGTACTTGTGAGATATTTCAAGCATTCGAAGTATATTTAGTCTGGAGATAATGGCAGTTCACGTATTCCGAATGCGGATGTGCTTCCTGTCTACCGTGGATTTTGTGCAGTCTTTTATACGCGTATTGATTCGCACTCATTCATATTTCACAGCCGAGTAAGAGAGGCTGTCATTTGCTGCCAACGGTATGTATAACTCTAGTAGGTATCGAAAACTCGCGCGATTTGGCCACTGTGCATGCTTTGTCATTATTTTTTCCTGAAGAGGCGAACAAATTGATAGCGATAGCGTTGCGTATCGATAGAAGTATGTAAATAAAAAATCCTGCTAGTATTTTCAATGAGTGGTTGCGTATCCGCTGCAGTATGAAAAAAGTAGTCGTGTATAAATATATACATGCAGAATTCAGTTGAAAATTGAATGAAAATCAACTTGAGTATGAACATGACACAAGAGAAGAAAAGAGATACATAGAATATGACTGCCATTTGGGCATTATAAATCTAAAGAAGCTTTGATGTGCAGTAAAGATCTTTTATGAAATGCCATGGGAAAAAAGAAAATAATTAAATAGGTCAAATTAAAATTAAGCAATTTTTCTTATTGGTGGTGCGTAAATTTCAGAAAATAATGAATGAATATTGTTTGTTTTAATTAGAGCGTATGTACAAGCAGTGCTTTTTTTTTATAAAAAAAACGTACCGAAACTCTTGTCAATCTTTTTACTAAAAAAAATTATATTTAAATGTCATTTAAATGAAATCGAAAACAGGTATTATATTCCAGAACACATTCTTATAATGAAGTGGCAATTTTTCATAACAAAGTTCTGTGAAATTAATTTAAAACCAAATTTATTAATAAATTAGAAAGACATACAGAATAATCAAATCAACGAAAAAATATGAGACCTACAGATAAGGTCGATATACTGTCGGAAAGGTAGCAGGCTGGTGTGGTGTTCATAACATACCTGCCCGGAAAGCTAGATAATCTGGGTTCAAGTCCCGAGTAAGTAATTAAAATATTTTTTCGTTGATTTGATTTTTCAGCATGTCTTTCTAATTGATTAATAAATTTGGTTCAAAACAGCTTTTCTCATGCCACGGAGTATATAAAAAATTAAACATCATTACTTTAAAAAACGTGCACAGGTCCACATAACAATATATGGAAGCGCGAATTCAAATCTAACCATATTTCCTCCAGTTCATAAATACATTATATTGTATTCCCATTTTGGCGAATGTTGCATTAATATTTATAATTGTAAATTATGTACAAAAAATACCGTAAAAAAGGTGCCGGAACGCCGATTCATTAGGTTAAAGTAAAAAAGCAGTTAAGTAATAAACAAATTCGATATAATAAATAAAGACGATTAACGTAAGTCGAAATAAATTTCGTCGTTAAGCGATTCAAAATACTGAGAAGACCAAGCGTTTAACGAAAGTAAAACAACTTGGCGAGATGTATTTCCATGTATTAGCATTGTAAAAGGTAAATAAAAGTGTCGTAGCCATTATTTAAATGACACGTCGCTTTGTGAGTTTCGCGTCAGTGAATATGCTGTACGGGCTTTTCCAGAAATGTTGAAAGCTTGATGGCCCCGCGAAAAAGAGATATGAAGGATATGATTACTTTACACATTTTCATTTCACCTTCAGTTTTTCAATTTTTTTATGAGGAATGTAAATAAATTGTTCACAATATTACTACGCTGGTTTACAATAAACATAATGATTTAACTAAATAATTCGCCCTTCTACGACTGACCAAGCAAATAATAATAAAATAAAATAAAGTAATGAAGAAAATTTCTCGAAACCTACAGTTAGAAAAACGACAAATAAATTCGTGTTAAAGATCATCATCTTTACACATTTGAATGTAGAAGTTTTGATTTTAAATATTTATAGTTGGTAATATTATGGTACGAGTTCAGATTTTAGAGACTTCTCGGAATTTAATTATTTAACAATATTTCGAATTAAAAACTTTACAATGAGTGCTAAACGAAGATTATCTGTAAATACTGCTGTATAAAGACTATTTTTGGATATTTACAGGATAACAATAATGAAACATTAAATCTAAAAATATCCAAAAATGTGTTAAATTATTAAGCGATATACAATAAATTTTAAATCGCATTTTAAAAAGGTTTAATAATATTTCGGATTTTTTTACTACTGGGTGGATTCAACAACTGATTCCATGAAGATCAGACAAACCACCTGGGGGTAGAAAGTCCATCCCCCTAAAGCACCCCGTTCCCCCGCATACCATGGAGTATGTAGCTTGATGTGTTGAGTGTTGGCATTAAATATTTTATTTAAGAGAAGAACGAACAGGAAACCATTTTTCGCGATGCTTTTGTTTACCATGTTTTAAATGAGAGAATTTTTTGTTTCGCCGAATAATCGTGCCTCGACTCTTATTGTCTTGTTTATTATTTTTTATTATGTACCCACGTTTAAAGGCAAATAATTGTATAAATGTCGAATAAAATGTTTTATTTAATTTTCGTATAATAAGCGCGAGAGAAATTACAATATTATGAAATATGCGATAGAATAAATATGAATTATTTTCAATAAATTAAATTGTTTGGATAATAAGTATTTAAATTTAAATTAAGCGAATGTTATGCGCACTGTATCAGCGAGTCACTGTTTTAATGCACCAATACACAATTTACAGATTGGTTGGGAAACGAGCTTATTTCTTTCTTTCTCTTTTTGGCACTTAATGCATTGTAAATTTATTTTCTAATTTAATTTAGTTTTAACAATATTTTTATATGAAAATATGTTCTAAGAATACAGTAGTTGGATTTGGTCCCCAGAAGGATGGTTAATTAATTAATGATAAATTATAGAAATCTTACAGAGACGAAACCAATTTATATGTGAGCAAGTGGATGTAAGTCTCTTATATGATGGCTCGGGGCTTACAACCTGCATGAGCTGGCTTAATTGATCACTTTACATTACGCAACTTTCACCAATTCCATCGTAAGAACATCCATTATCAATTTTTTTTGAAAGTTCGATATATATATTCAAATCAAGATTCTTTCATATATTACTACGGTCTCTGCTAGAGACATCTGTTGATTTTGTTCTCATTAAACATACCTTTCGTAACTAGGAATGATACCTCTACATTTTTAAGATCCTGGCAGACCCTTGCTAAAAGCAATGCTAATACCGTTGGTTTTGAAGCAGAACTTCTGCATTAGTGTACGTAACTGTAATGTTTAAGTCGTTAAGTTTCGATAAGTTTTATAAGATAGTCCGCCGTAAACTTTTTATCGATGTGTGGGTATACTTTTTTCGTAGTTCAATCAATTTATTACGAGAAAATGAAAACAAATATGCTTTTGTAAAATTTCTGTAAATTTCAATATTCCCAAAAATGTATTCATTAAAGAGATAATAAAATTAACAAATGTTGGAAGTAATAAAGTTGGAAGCGCTGTGTTGAAATAATGTTTTATATTCAGTGGAGTCGGTGGGATTTTTGGTAATAATAATTCATCCCAAGGACCTTTTACATATTTGGACATTTGACCTACCCTAAATAAATATTTTAACAAATTAAGACCATAAGAATATATTGACGGGATGGACACAAACAAATTTGTCGTCTTAACATTATTAAAACCCTGAAGGGCTATTAGGGCAGGTACTATAACCTGTAGTAGGTACTGCAATCACGCTTCTTAAGGGATAATTTTATTTGAGATTATACTTTCTATGGAAGCTGAGCGACAGACAACTAAATGACAGTCGAATGTCATCAATATTACGGACAACATGGAGAAAGACAACCTAACCGAGTATTATCATTATTAAGAGGTATAATTATATATAGGTATATTCAGAATATTTTGAATATATTCATATTTTTCAATAATAAAATACTGGATTTTATCCCCAGGGGGATATCATTAATCAAGATATATTATAGATGTCTCTTAGAGACGAAGCTATTTTTGTATGAAGGAAAGTAGGTATGGAAGACTTTTTTGGGTGTTCATAGGACTATCGTACGGCTGGCTTAAGTGATCACATTACATAATTTCATGTTCACCAATTCCACTCATGATAGACTACCATGTCTGTACTGGTTTATAGGAATGACAAAATTTTCGACTGCAGGTGGCGGTAGTAAAAATACAATTCGCATACGAAAAAAAGTGTGAAAGTTAAACATATATGGGTCATTCTCTTTTTTATTGTCTTCTTTGGTACAAAATCCCAACAATAATAACTCTGTCACAATGTAAATATATTTTTTATTATTTAGTAAATACAATTAAAGCTTCATTTCTTTACAGTTTCTGAAACTTTGAAAAGGTATCATGAAACCTATATTATTAAACAAAACAAAAATTAACATTTTTAAATACCACTACGTCACGAAAATGGAGAGATGTTGTAGTCTTGCGAATTGATTACAATGGTCAAAGTTTGATTAAAATAGGCGGATAATTTAAATTAAATGACTTTTAAAGAAGGTTACTTACCTCACCCACTTAGGATACTAATATCTGATAACGTTGCAAAGGGGTTACCGAGCTAGTTATATTTTTTATAACGAAAAGTTAAGAATAATAAAAAAAAATTATAAATCATTCTCGGATATTTTGAATTCTTCAGAGAAAATTAAGTCACGCAAAATTTTTTCAGTGCACAAAGACATCCAACCTAAACAGAAATTTCATTTTCTTTTCTAATAAATGTCTCAAATCGGCTACTTTTTCAGAGTAAACACTTGGCTTATGCGGGCCCTTACATCATTATTTCTGGATCGATATTCAAATTCAAAGAAGTGGGAAGTTTAAGGCGGCCGCCCGCGAGCAATCAATTGCGGATCTTCCTGGAATCGAGGGCCACTGGAAAAGTTTTTCTTGCATTGAATACGAAGGAAATGACTCAATTTTGAGCCCACGCGGCGCACGTAGACAGGACGCCCTTCTTTTATATACATACCCGTATATAGGGGGGGACAAAAATGCATATAAACACTTGGTATAATACAGGTAGATTCCTGCCGAAATTATAACTGTTCTAATTTCAGTGCTATCTAAATTTTCTGTACAAATATTTTAATATCAATAGTTATGTAGACTTTCGTATTTTTTCGATATTTTTGACTTACCATTAGTAAAACGTTGGACTATCATAAAATTAATTCCCCATTACCACGACTCGATAGATCGTATAATATTCTTCATTCACAAAGCTTTATAGACATATTTTCAAATGGCAAATCAAAATTCTAAAATAACATTTTATTGATACAACAGATAAAATATTAAAAACAATTGATACAACTTTCTTAGCTTTTGTAAAATAATAATGTTATACTTATAATATGTTATTATTTAGATGACATTATGTTATACCATCATGCACAAAATATATGGGCATGGCATAGCTGTATTTGTGCTAAACTAAATAACATAAAATATAATATAATAGCAGGAATAGAATGGAATGGAATGGAAGGGAATGGAATGGAATGGTATGGGATAGGATAGGATAGGATAGGATAGGATAGGATAGGATAGGAGAGGATAGGATAGGATAGGAAAGGAAAGGAAAGGAAAGGAAAGGAAAGGAAAGGAAAGGATAGGATAGGATAGGATAGGAAAGGATAGGATAGGATAGGATAGAATAAAAAAAATAATAAAATTTAAAAAAAAAAAAAAAATAATAATATTAAAAAATGAAATAAAATAAAATAAAATAAATTAAAAAGAAATAAAATAAAATGAACTAAAAAAAAAAAATTATATAAAAAGAAAATTAAAAAAATGAAATAAAATTAAATATTCAACATTCATTCGCTTTAATACAAGTAAAATAAGATGATTAAATCCTTACAAAAAATTGAATCAGAACTTCTGGCGGCCCTAGTAATCCAGAAGCGCGTTGGTGGCTCTGTTGCAATAACATCAATTTTTTATTAAGTCTTGTGCCTGTGCCTGAGAGGTGTGCCAGATTTTTTTTAAGTGCAATTTGCAACAATTTAACATTCGACTCTCTTTGATAAAATCATATTAAAATTTCCGGAATTCTCAGCGTGCCAAGTAAGACGAACGATACATCGTTGTCGTATATTTAAAAATGACTAAATATAATTTTTATTATAAATAAAATATTATTTAAAACTAATACAATTTAGTGTTAATGAAAATCAAAACCTTGCAAATAATAAATTTGTTTCATTATATCACAATAAGACCACGGGCATGAATAGATAAAGAAGCCGACCTGAGAAAAGGCGGGTCGATGATAGTATCCCCGTCGCGGGTAGTGGGTGGAGAAGATTGAAAAACATTAGAAGAGGCCTACATTCAGCAGTGGAGTGCTGACAGAAAAAAGAAGAAGGAGATAACATAATTATGTCAAATTCTTTGAAAAATATATCATATTTCAAACTTATACATTGGTACATTTAACAATACGCTGGTATGCTTACCAATACTTGAAAAAGGCACTTGTATGCCAAATCAGTAAGCCTTTATCAATGGTCACTAATTATTTATCAATGAAAAGGATAAATAAATATTAGAAAAAATGTCTGATTTGTAGCCATATTCATCTCCCAATCTGTTAACCTTCAATTGGATTTTTTAGTTTTCATTCGCGTGACCTTATTATTATTTTTGAAGATCAATGATCAAAATCAGAATTGATTTTATTTACTACTTTGTATCTTTGACAGCGACTAAAAAACTCGTTACAAATATAAATTATGGAACTGGAAAATATAAATACAAACGCTAGAATATTTCAGGTAATCATAATTTATACGGTTAGGGTACATATGATGGTTGTGTTTTAATTCAAGTTGATTATTAATTTAGTAGTTTATTATAAATTTCTTTCAACTATTTGAAATTTATAATGTCTAATGGTTTCCCTAAATTTATTAGGGCTTCCGAAATAACGACCGTAATAATGTAAAACAAGCAGAAATAAATATTAAATAAGTTTTCAAAAGCATGTTCAAATGCTCGCTTCAATCGAAAACTCATTAAATAATAAGATTTTTGTATTTTTGCAGAAGTTGTTTTACGAAAATCCCATTAAATGAATTCTCGCAAAGAACCCAAAAACGTGTGATTATTTAATTAACGCGACTTTGATAAATATTATCTTTAATACAGGAAGGCCACATTTTGTGGCCGAGGTCATTTTTTAATTGTGATTAATTTGCTCCAAGAAAATTCCTGCTGTGAAAATAAACAGGGTGCTTCATAAATATTTTTAGAGGCTAATTTTATTTTGAAAAATGTTAACGCAAAATAAACGGTTATACTGAATTCATAATTATACTCGTTATCACTCGTATTCAATGTTCCCCAAAACTAATTATCTGGATGCTTTATAAATGCCTAACTTGTAATATTTTTTATAAAAATCTATCATTAAATAGCATAAATAAAATTATAATACTTTTTTGAAGTTGTTGATGTGGTGGATTCCATTTCGTGGTGGAATTCCATTTCGATTTAAACAATTTTTTTTTACTTTTTTCCACTATTTATTGTTTTTTGACCGTACCAGTTTCACGGCTATCTTCTAGATATTAGTTTTTTGACCAAACCGATTTTAGATAGGCTATCTTCTTATAAAATTTTCTGGGATATTCTTTCGTATTTCTATGACCTTTTTAGCCGACGTTTGGGATCTCATTGCAGGACCCATCATTATTTAAAGCAGCGTTTCCCAACCTTCGTTGGCTCGCGTACCACTTGGTAGTAAGTACATCACGCTTAATTGTACCACTTCGTAAAAAATGATTGTATTTCGAGAAATTTGTTGTTCTATTTGCATTATAAATTTTAACGGGTGACATTATTTCTCAGAACTCAATTCATTTACCACTTCGTATTTACCAAGTTCAAAAAATACCAAAGGTTTTATTTTTTCTGATAAAAATGAGACGTTTGAACTTTACATATCACAATGTTTTTTTTTTAAATAAAAGGTGCTTAAGCCCTTATCTTGTCGAAATTCAAAACCAGGACATTTAAAGAAGTATTTTTATTAACAACTAATTTTTATTTAAAAAAATTGATGGAATTTAATTATTTATAATTAAATTATTCGTAAAAAAAGGAAATGCACCGCAGGCAATTTTTTTCCAAAATTTACCGATATTAATAGGAAATATATGTATATAAAATTAATTAAACATGGTCAATACAATAGTTTAAATGATATTTTTATGACTGATTATTTTAAAACTTTTTATGTCCACCTGATTATTTTTCGCGTACCGCCAACTATCCACTTGCGTACCACCGGTGGTACGTGTGCCACAGGTTGGGAACCGCTGATCTAAAGAATGCAACCTTTAGGGAAAAAAAAGTGACTTACTTCCCCTCGAAGGAGTTTGAGGAAGCAGAGAAATATACTAATGAATTCATCTCAGTCTCATTAAAAAAATATCTTGCCCAGAGAGCGCTCTCGGGCTCGCTATCCGCCAGGGCGCATCTCTCACTTTCTGCCGAGCGTATTTCATTCACCCTAATGAAATTTTATTTTGACCTTTTTTAACGAAGCTTAAATATGCGGCTGCAAAATTATGAGGGAAGTAACGCGTCACGCCCCGAGACGACCGCAAGGGTTGAGGGCGGCGATAAACCTAAACATTATTTACTTTGGAAGAAATTTGCTTATCTTAAGTTAGCGAAGTAAGCGGGCGGGCATATTATTGGTGAATTAACATAAATCGTTAAAATAAGTCTCTCGAGTGGAAACATCGCTGTTGAGAGAAAAAAACTTGACGCCTTTGATATGTGGTGCTTGAAACCAAAATTCAAGATAGATTATCCGTGATGTATCCGAGAAAAAATTAATAAAAATCATAATTAATTAATAAAAATGCAAACAAACTTTTAATTGAGAAGGCCTGAGGGGCTACTCAATTATAAGTTAACCCAGTTGATTCAATCGCATTACTTTTGTTTATATTTTAAATATTTTCTGAAAAAACATTTCGTTTTTAATCAAATTTATAAAAGAAAATGTTTCTAGTTACCTACTTTACTTTACAACCTTATAAAAACCAAGTAGAAAAAAGCTAATTACAAATTTCAGAACTACCGTTTATTTTGATAGTAGTAAATTCTTTTCTGTGCCTTGATGAATAGATTGCTGGGTTAGTTATTTAAAGAAATCGAAAAATTTTCAAAGATTTTCTATATTATAATTTTTTATATTATAATTAGCAAACATAGTATTTTTATTTATTTTATGGTAATTATATCTTTATTATGATCAAATATGGTACTCGCGTCAAAATTGGCTTAACCCGGTAAAAGCTCTATTAAAACAGATCAAAATTATTATGATCGGGTCTGATGTTAAAAGAACGGTGTTTTTGATAAAATGCGTGTTGATAGAGTTTAAACATTACTATGTTTATACGCTGTTAAATATGTGCGAACTGCATGAGCGTGTACAGACCGTCGGCGTCGTTCTTCGGCTTCTATGTTAGGCGATATGATTTATGGCGCGACTCAATATTTATATTTTAGGCTACGAAATTCCAGCGATTATTTAAATTATTCTGAATATTTTGAGCATGTTCAAATTTTTCAAGAACACAATACTGGATTTTATCCCCAGGAGGACATTATTAATCAAGATTTATTATACTTTTTACATGGGAAAGTAAATATGGAAGTCTTTTTGAAGCCCACACGACTTACTACCTATCGTATGTCTGGCTTAATTGATCACTTTACACAAAATAACGACGGGAGGCAAGAAAGTAAAATGGAGCTGCGGCCGGCGTTTTACGTTCTCTTTATAGTGCGGTGATAAGAAAATCCGATCTTAGTATCAAGACAAAACTAACTGTTTTCAAATCTGTGTACAGGCCCAATCTAATATACGGCCATCAAATTTGGATCCTGATGGAGAGAGTAAAAGCCAGGATCCAGGCTGCCGAGATGAGTTTTCTAAAGGGGGTAGCGGAAGTCACACTGATGGACAGATTGAGAAGTGCCGACATAAGGCACACACTCGGCATGGAGTCCTTACTTCTGCATGGCTTGTAGAAGTAGGGACTAGTGGCTTGGATATGTGTTAAGAATGCCAGAGGAACGAATACCAAGAAGAATCCTCTTGGCAACCCCGGAAGGAAGACAACCGTTGGGTCGCCCCAAATGAAGCTGAGGAAAGCAACAAAAAATGTGAATGAAAACAGAATGGGTCTGGACTAGTTGACTCATGAGGAAGCAGCGCAATATAGGGAAATATGGAAGAACATTGTCGAGTCTTCGGGCCCCTAACCCTATTATAATAAGGGGATGATGATGATGATCAATTATGAAATTCAAAGCGCAGATATGAAAAAATTGAAATAGTTTTCGTTAACATTATTTAAAATGTGACATAAACGGTAAGAATTATATTTATATAGGATGATACGTAAATGTTATAAAATATAATTATGCGATACAAAAGCAAACAGTTAATTTTGAAAGGCAATTGATGTAGTAGGAAATAACGCAATTGTTTGAAATTTCGATAATCCATCAGAAAGTATATAGAACGGGCGGACGCGACAGACTTTGTCCTACCCAAACCTAGAACGGAATACTAGAACCCGACTGCAAAGCCACTTACCGGGTCCAGTTATGAATCTAAACCATCCAGGGACCCACTCGAACGCACACATAATATTTCATTAAAATCGGCCCAGCCGTTTAGAAGGAGTTCAGTGACATGAACACGTTCAGAAGAATTATATATGTAAAGAAGATAAGGAATGTTTTCGAGAAATTTAAACATAATAACTTTAGCGTCATTCAAAGCTAAAAGATTCTTTTATGGATCAAAAGATATTATATTAAGAATGAGTATTCGTTTGAAATATGTACATGCTGGCAAAAAATAAAATCCCTTCACAGAGAACTTATATTTGATTCTGTGAATATTTTCTTATGAATGAATTTTTTTTGAACATGTCTGCAGCAGAATTAACTGAATAATGTACAAATTACGCGGGAATATACGAAGAGTATTTAACATATATTTTTTTCAAATATCGAAACATTGTAGGTATCATAATAAAGTACAGTTCTGGTACATTTCAAGACTTTGATTTTGCTAATTGAACAGGTTAATTATAAAATAATGAAATGAAGCATATTTTTTATAGAATTGGCATTAATATTGTAGATATTACTCACCATGATGATTAAAATGGATGGAATATAACTCTAAGTTTAATTAAATATGGATATGGGATGATAGACGCAGAAAGTATTGCACGAAATTGAGGATTTTACAGCACTCTTTTACGGTAAATTAGAAATTACTAGAAAAGTCTGGGATAGTCTGATAGATTCTGGAACCATCACGAAACGACATTGACTATATATGGGGGTGTCTGCGCGAACAGTTACACTATCGTGACGGAATATTGTTGTCGCGGAACACGCATGGTTGACAATAAAATAGCGAAATAGAAATGTTCCTACATATTTGTAAAATATTCAGGAATGACAACCAGTGAAAATTACGAAATTGGTCTGAATTAAAGAACGGTGCTCTGATTAAATTCATTTCCAGTGACTTTGGTGAATAAATAATATTTTAATTAATTTTATAAAGTGTTTCATTTGCCTCCCATAGCCAGGGTCCCGTGACAATATTAAATATTTTACTACTCGAGTATCGAGGGTGACAGAATCTCTATCGACATGTAAAGTATTAAACCAAATACGTTGAAATATAAAAAAAAAATGGCTTCGGTAGAAATACATATTATAATTAATAAGCATTGACAAAAGAAGCCTAGGAGTTACTTTTCAGTTAATTTCGTGTAAATTGCCAGGGGCGTGCAGTGAGAACAAAAAGCATGACTTTTTCTTAAGCACATATTTGAAAAGAAACCGAAACAAGAGATATATCTCATAATATTCCTATCACAATGTGTTAATATTATTCAGATTTTAATATTTCATAATATTCTGTCAGATAAATACTAAACTTCGATTTTTTTTCTCCCAAATACATGCTTCTTGTTCTCATTGCACGCCCGTGTCTGCTTACACTCACACACGACTAAGATAGACTTTGCAATATACACGAGCACGAATTACAGGCTGTAATTTGAAGGCAGACTTACATTCACAATCAAAAATCCTGAAAGCTCAAATCATATGCGTCACACTCCTTCGCGGAACACTTGATAAAATTTTTTTTTTTTTCAATCACCGCGCGTAATATTGCACCGATAAAACAATGTTAACACGCGTAGGTACTTACTGTGTGTGCATAATCGGTGCCTCGTACATTTCCGAACTTTTAGCGGCCGGCGCTACATTATCAGTCAAAACGGAACAAGATGGCTTCATTCGGATTTTGACGCTCTGACGCACAAGATGTGAATCCTTCGCACCCTTTTGAGAGGTAAGCAGTGAACTGAGAGACGCAATTTGAATTAGCATCGTAATAGCATTGTTAAATTGTAGATGTAGGCTAATAATTGAATTTTATATCAAGGTTCCTGCGACGAAATCACAATGTGAAGAATGTCGAGCGTGCGGCCTGCTGAGAGCGAGGTCCAGCACAAGGGCAGGGAACCACATGGCGGCGTAAGAACGTGCATCCATTGACCCACTGGATGCCGATCTTATCCTGAACTGGAGGAAGACACCATGGCGTGATGCAGGTGCCCACCGTCTTCTGGACGATGCAGTTCGCACGCAGAAGAAATTGGTATTCTCTGATCTCAATCTCATCTCAAATACCTTTCACTCCATTCAGCCTCGCGAGACGTGACGGCATAATGTAGAGTTTTGTAAAGCGCCGAGGGTTGGAAGAAATATGCAGCATCAGTGATTAATCCATCGATAAGGACATTTCGAGCATTATGCCGATGCGTTATTGTGTATCATTATTGTATCTAATGCATTTTAAATGAAAATCTTTAGCGTCACGAATTTCCCCGATCCACGACATTTGCGATGGCGTTACCGCCAGTAGAATTCTCAAATTGTAGGATATGTTGCTTTCCTTTTAAATTGAGCGGCCGCTGTCGACAGTGTCAGGAACGGCCAGTTTATTTTAAATTAGAAGTAGTGAAATAATCTTAGTAAAATATCATCGGGTAAATTAGCTGTGGTCGCCTTCAGCGGCACAGTTACTTGTTTGTTTAAATTTATTGAATAAATTCTCATGTTGGCTGCACAAAATGTTTTGTTATGTAAACCCATCTTTGTTAATCTGTTGCATCTTGAAATTGTTAATACGAGAGGCACTTGAAGCGCCTCGAGAGAGAGTTCAGTGCGCACATCACCGAAAGGACCCTGAGATTGAAATAAAGGAGTAAGGTTATTCATTCTTCTCCGACTGAACTAGCTGGTGATGACGAGAGACTCAGGTCATGAGGACCTGAACTTCACGTCATAACACTTACACACGCCTCATACACCCTAACCTTAAAAAAAATATAAAAGCGTATACGCAGATATTGTGATAAAAATTAAATGTTAATTGGTTGCATGTATCTCATCTGTTTTTAACAGTTTCAGATCAACACAGAAAAACTTTAAAACACTTAGACGTTCTGTGCTGAGTATGGCCCCGAAAACTTTATACAGGGATTTTGTACGCCCATGAATATGGGAACTTATTCAACATTTAAACGATTTCTTCTTACACAACACCTGTTAGCGACGTAACCCCGCTTTAGGCGTCGACAGATTTCAAACATAGCCATGCGGCGAACACGTATTATCTAAAATAAAAATACGGTATTGTAAAAATACATATTTGAAAATCAAATTCCGACAACCACAAGGGTTTATTCTTGATTTTTAAGGTCAAGCTTAAATTTAATCTGATTTTCTTATTGGTTCCCGTATGTTTGATCAGTGGCATTCTGAAGGGTCCTTAAGGAGTAATTTCCTAAGGCATCGAAAATACATTAATTTTTTTTACAGTTTATGTTACAAAATGTAACGCACATGCAAAATTTATTATGTTATCTTTTTCCGGCATACATTGATTAAATATACGAGGTCTGTTCAAAAAGTATCGCGAATTTTGAATTTCCGCCGGTTATGTATATTCGATTTTCGATTTTTTTATGGAGTTATGTTGGTACATTTTAAATGTTCAGTTAATTTTTGACAGCTGCTTTGCTTGCACGTGTTTTGGCTCGTCTTCGATTTTTGCCTACTAATTTCGTTGTTTGTCCGTCCGTCTGTCCATCTGTTTGTCTGTCTATCCATATCTTCGTGTAACGTTCACAATTTCGTTCGAATTCACGGCTAAAAAAACAAATTAAACGGCCGGAGATGGGGCTTGAACCCTGGGTCAGCAAACCCGAAGGTGGCAAAGATAGCGATGTTGCCATCGCTGAGACTGCATTATCCGTCAAGTATACAGTAGATACATATAAAACTTAGCAAAGACGTGAACCATTTTATGTTCCGCCCAATAATTTTGATAAGTCGTGTTTTAGTGATTTGCGTTAGTCTGAATATTATTCTCAATTTTTATTTAATAATTATTAACTAACCGTTAAACGTATATTGTGTAACTATATCATATTCAATTATTTATTAATTATTCGTAAAAAGTGTATTGTGTAGCTATATCATATTCAAATATTCACAATATTCATACTTTTACTTGAATGTCACTCTAGGACTATCTATTAGGGTCATTAATGAATGACCTGTTGATGGTATGTTTATTTAAAAAAAAGAAAAAAAATGTCGTTATTACTATTTCATTGGTGTCGATAGATAAATAAGTAAATACTTATTCTTTAGGAACCGACTTGTAAAAGTACCGTCATTTTTGACGGGTTACTTTTTTTTCAAAATTTATTTCCTTTGTTGTTACATACATATATTTATATGCCAAACTGCACAGCAGTTTTACGGCATACAGCTAGTTTTGTAATAAATATCACATGATACGTTGTATATATTATTATAAATAAGATGTCTGTAAAATTTAAACAAAATCAGCCTAATAGTTTCAGAGATATTTTATCCACCAGTTTGAAAAAAAGAAGTTTCGAGAAAAACGCAAAAGTATAATAAAATTCGTTAAATTCTCCCAAGCTGTCTTCAAATTGCTTTAACTCAGCCAATTTTTCAACGAGTGTTGACTCAAATTATTCTTAAAACTTGAAGTTATAAGATGAAGCAAAAACTATTTTTTTTCTTAAAATGTCAAAGTTGAGAAAATTTTAAATTGCCGCCTCTAATATTTTGAATACCCAAATATACAAGCTTGATATTTTTATCGCTCTTTGTAGGTATGGTATATGTGCGTGTTTGGATAAAATAAGATCACAAAACATGTTTGAAGAATGTTAGCCTGCTTTCAAGTCGACTGATCATTGGATTCTGTATTGTTTTATGACCCGGCGAATTTCCTCCCGTGGTAAAAAATCCAATTCCACCTTATTTTTATTTTCTACAATATAGTGGGTTGGCAATGCTCATTGATATTTTATAATTTAGCAAAATTCTGAGAAAAGGAACCATAAAAAACCTTTGAAAATTTATTTTGTTTTTTCATACGAGACGGTAATCCATTATAAATATAATTATTTCGTTGCCTGTCTGTCCAAACTTCCTGTAACTTTTTTTATAAATTATTTTTTTACTACTTATTATTTTTTGTGCATTTTTTAACGTCATTTTTGAAGGATTGCATGTAGTTATAATGAATAATGCCAGTTTGCCACTTTTGATCTCCCACTTATCTACAAGCCCACAAGTTATGCATGCTCTTCACAGAGTTATCGCAGTCACAAGGATTATTACTTACATTTGTAACTGTTTCTAATTTTTGTGCTTTATTTTTATATATAATATTTTTATTAAAAACTATACAAAGAAAGATACCATGTCACAAATTTTCAAGAACAGCGATATTTTTTTAAGTTTATTTATAATGAAACATTGGAGCAGTCGAGATTCTCCCAAATTTTATGTAAAATTGCTTAAATTATTTGGCGATGGAAAATGACACAAGAAACACTAGTTATTTATTACGGTGTCAGGTACAACATTTTACTTAAGCTTTTTAGGAAAATTCTCAAACTAAATTATTTTAGATAGGTTGATTTTTTATTTTAAAAAGGATATAGAGTATTGTTTGAATTTCACGGACACGGAAATTTATTACGAACGGTTGGTTGTACAAGATCTTTACTTTACATTCTATACTGACTTCGAGTAAATATGTAAGTACACCATACATTTAAAATAAAAATAAAAATTATCTTTTATATATCTACTTAAGTATTTACATACCTATAGCTAAACTGTATTCAAAAGAATGTGCGCAAAAAATATGTGTGTTGTTACGATGCAGAAAATGAACACAAAATAAGTTTTTCTAGTAAATAAGTAACCTTTTTTAAACTAAAATATATATATTTATTAGGAATATCATATTGAGGCTTGTAATACGGGCTTGCCAGGCAACTTTCCCTGCTTTCTTCTAACCGGACAAAGCTATGTTTGTGATGAAGCTTTGATTGTGGTCGACCTATACCACACTGCATTATTTTATTTGTTTCAAATAAGTTTATGTGTGATTCGAATGTAAATATAAATAATGAAATACTAAAATTAATTACAAAACATATAAGCCCATGAATATTGAATCCAGGTTATTAAAATTTTTAAGCATTATAGGTATCTACCTCATCATCGTAACTTTTAATATATTTTTACGTAATTTATCTACCTTAGGTAATTATTTTATACTTTTTTTACGTGGATAATTTAATTATTTTATTTTATGTTATGTTATTGTGATATTTGTGCACATTAACCATACCACTCGCTTGCCCCGCATTTTAATAAACATTGTTAGGATTGCGCCGGAAAAATGGCCGGACGCGCATCGCATAATCGAGAATTTTCCGTAATTACATTATTTTATATGTAATTGTACAAAGATAATAATTGTATGGCGTAGGTAAATAAATAGATAACATGAAAACAATTTTTGTTTATTTTATTGTAAACAATTTTTTTTAAATCTTTTAAATACATGAAAGATTTTTTACGCGCGGTCGCATTTTTGGACAATTTTGGATAATTTTAGTTTAAGGGATCTCGCGGAAGTCTAAGTGTGGATAATGGAAATAAAAAATTATAATCAAAGTTATATTTCATAATTTAAAGTAAAATTTTATTTTTCAGATCTTAATATCTTGTATATTGTATAAAGTGTAGAGTCAAAACGTTACACTTTTTATCCCGTTTCATAACTTTACACTTCTTAATACACTGATACGATTATATATAAGTGTATAATAAATTAAGTTATATAAGTGATATATCAGTGTATCTTATCTTATATTATGCAACTGAATTTTGAGGTGAGCGCTTGCTTGTTTGTTGAAAGTTATTTGTTTATGGAATTTCATTGAGCTGGTAAAGTTATAAAACGTTTAGTCCTTATGGTTTATCCACATTGATTGTTTAATTTTCATCGAGGTATAACTTTAATTTTAAAAATGAGCTGTATGTTTTGAATGTAGGTATTTTATAATTGAAACATATTTCGGTATTTTGATTTTTGCAAGGAGATATTTTATACAATTGTCATAATTAACGAATTTCTATCCAGTTTTTAAATAATCAATAATGTGCATAATTTTTACGACTACCAGTTTATCCAGTTTTTAAATAATCAATAATGTGCATAATTTTTACGACTACCAGTTTATCCAGTTTTTAAATAATCAATAATGTGCATAATTTTTACGACTACCAGTTTATCCAGTTTTTAAATAATCAATAATGTGCATAATTTTTACGACTACCAGTTTATCCAGTTTTTAAATAATCAATAATGTGCATAATTTTTACGACTACCAGTTTATCCAGTTTTTAAATAATCAATAATGTGCATAATTTTTACGACTACCAGTTTATCCAGTTTTTAAATAATCAATAATGTGCATAATTTTTACGATTACGTACGATTTTTCATATATAATTATCCCGTATCCGTCGATTCATTACTTCGTTTTGTTTTAAAATATTTTTAAACAATTTATTTAGGTGTAAATTATGATAAAACTCGTCAATTTATTTTCTTCAATAACCATAGACAGGATTGTAGTACTCGTATTACTCAGAGTATTCGTTGACAAATATGAATTATTTATCTTAGAATTTAATGTTGTGATTATTAACCCGACCGCGCCTGCGAACAAACAAAATTTATTCATAGGTTTCCGCGAATACAATTCGGTAAATCTACAAAGGAATTTACTCTCAGGCGACATAATTACCAAGAGGATGAGACACTAACGTGAATATGGCATTACAATGAAATTACTCTAGAACATTGTTGATTACATTCATTTTATAGAAACGAGACAGCTCTACTCCGTACTCGTACCACCATGTTTATGAGGTGAATTAGACTAAACTAACGGCATTATTTTTTTGACTTTCTAAATGTCTTGACTTACTTAAGCGCTTTTGTCAAAATGTACAAAACTGTAAAATAGTTTAATTTTACCAGCCAAATTAATGAATACAATTTGCTTCCAAAAATAAAATAATTCAGTCTCATAATAAATTATGTTAACAGAGCTGAAGATATCCAGCATTGCCCAGGAGTCAAATTTTGTTATAATTTAATAAAGGGATTAAGATGAATAATATTAAAGGGATAAATACCGTTTATACGAAATGTTGTAACATGTTTTTCAAGCTTAAAAATGGACTTGGGAAGGAATGCGAATTCGGGAGAAAGACTGTATTCGGAAGGAAGTCTACATTTTTGCGGGGGAAGACATTTGGGGGAAGAGCGCTTAGATAAGAAAAAAATAATTGCAGGGAAAAGTAATTTTGCGCATGATAGTGGACTTAAGTAGGAACTAGAAACTTACATTTGAAAGAGGGGGAATAACAAAGAAATATCTATTCAAATAGAATCAGAGTATAATTTCTCGCATAAAATCTAATCAAATTTGACGAGTTTTTTTCCTTTGTAAGTGGTTAAAATACCCAAGGGTAATAAAACGTTATGGGTTTTAATTCCCAGCGTTAACCAGTGCTTAAAGAATGATTTTAGAGGGACAGTAAAAAATAAGAATAGCTACCTTGTTTCTATATTAAATTTATCAAAATTTCAACCAAATTTAAAAAATAATCACTTAAATAATACCTATATGTACAACTTGCTTGCATTAATAAAATGCAGGCTCCACACTTGATTAAAATATTGTTGTAATTATAAGATGTATTGCTTCGATAATGGTCCTTACGAATGCTTTCAGCTCGTCCTTATCTCTTAAAAGACTGTGCTAAAAAATACCTTCGGGAACGGTGGTGTAACACAGTGTCACATGATTAAAAATCGACTAAATTCAACAACGCGGCGACTGCAGTCCGTCTTTGTCTAACACGTGTTACGCGACTCTACCTTGCTCTTTCGATATTGCTTTCTCTTTCACCGAAACTTAAGCAACCGCCATCTCTGTCCTACATGAAATGTGTGGTATTGTCGTCCTCTTTCTTGCTCGATTTAACTGCGACGTGCAATATTCTGCTCTCTTTTACACACTGGCCAAAAATACAAGAGTAATGAATAAATATATTTTAATTAAAAAATCCGTACATTCGTAACAGTTTAATTTAGTAATTTTGGTGTGAAAATGTCTATTCGATGATTACAACAAATGTGACGTTTTAGTTTTCGTAAATAAGGTAGATATTTCATATTTTCTAGGACTACGTTACATCACCGACACACAGGAGTTTTTGCGTAAATTAATTTTGTACACACATTGCTTCGGTTTGAAGCACAACTGTGGGGCCAGCGATTTAGGATGTCATGAAAGATAATTTTATCACGATTTTTTACGCGGGGCCGCCATTACTGGTCTTGTTGTGTGACAAGTGGTCCCATCTTGGTAAAACTACGTATTTTGGAAAGGTATACATACCATCGCTGGTGCAATTCTAAGGAAGAACAATGTTCCGGCATATTAAGATAGCACATTCTATTCACTGTTACAGTAGCATTGTTTTCTTAAAAAAAGTGTGGGCCCACAATACAGTTGGAAAACAGTGCACACCACACGTTCTGCAACCAATCTCTAATGGATGTTTTGAGAATTATTAATGATAGTTTTGCTTATTTACAATTTTACACCCTTATTCAATCTGCGCTTTTATTCTTGTCTATCTTCAAATATTTATAAATCACCAATAAATCTGTAAAAAAAAACCTCCTGTATTATTAATCTATCTACTTAAAACTCACATATTCAAAAAATATTTGGCTGCTACCGGGATTCGAACCACCGATCTCCTCCTATCCGGGGTAGGCGCGTTATCCAATTACGCTATAGCGGCCTTGTACATTTCCGTGAATTTATCGACCTCATTATAGAAGGAGATCCGTGGTTCGAATCCCGGTAATAGCCAAATAGTTTTTCGTGGATTTGATTTTTCTGTAGGCCTTTCTAATTGATTAATTAATTTGGTTTCAAATTTCACAGAACTCTGTTGTGAAAAAAGTCCAAGTTCACACTAAGAATGTGTTCTTGAATATAATATATGTGAATTGTATCAAATGTGCCCACAAATAAAAAATGAATTAAACGGTTAATTCTGGTGTCCTCTAGCGGCAGTCACACAAAGTAATTTGTGCCTAAAGGTTCCAGAAAAAGTGGATTGCTCTAAAAATGTTAATCAATTAATAAATAAGACTTACAGATAAGGTCGATAAATTCACGGAAATGTACAAGGCCGCTATAGCGTAATTGGATAACGCGCCTGCCCCGAGTAGGATGAGAACCGTAGCAGCCAAATATTTTTTCGTGGATTTGATTTTTCTGTATGTTTTTCTAATTGATTAATTAATTTGGTTTTAAATTTCACAGAACTTTGTTCTGAAAAAATTGCAACTTTACAATAAGAATGTGTTCTTGAATGTAATATATGTGGTAAAGTAGATTTGAAACGACACTTAAAAATAAACTTTTCCGTGAATTAGAAACGTTTTTTATATCACCCCTGCCATATGTAAAATCTTTACTCTCCGATCTTTTTCAATTACGTATCTAAAAAATGAAACGAGATAATTTTTATGTTATATTAATTTGATATTTATATCATATTTTAAACAAGTAATTTCACCTCTTCTTTATTAATAAAAACACGCAATCTTCACGATATCATTCATAATTTTATTCTACTGTTGAAATCCAAAGTAACAAAAAAAATAACCTCAAATGCGCATGTGCATGATAAATTTCCACAGAGTGTTAACCACTAAACATGTTCTACAGTATAGCTTAAATATGTTAATGATAAATGATTTTAATTAGCGATAAAATTTGACTTGATGGTTTATTTGTGAATGGGATCAAAGCGTGATTATTGGCATTGCGATCTAATTAATTTTTGTGCAAATTATTTACAATAAATAGGGGTGCGATATACCTACCCTCATGTTAAATCCTCATCGCGGTCAGCACGGATGTTGCGGCGTCGGTGGCTGACTTCATTATATGTTTCTTGCAAAAATGCCGACCTAATGGATTTCTTAACATTTTAATTATTCAAATAAATTTTAAATTTTGATAGTTTGATTCAATGCAAGAAGGGCCTTTTGGCTAACCCATAAATAAATACGAGTATAAGTTAATATATTTTTTGAAACGCAGAATATACGTATTTATAGGAAAAAATGTCCTTTTTGCATAAAATGTTTCATTAGTGAAATGTATTGTGCTAAATATTAATATATTTAAAAAATATAGACCTTTTTTGATAATGATAATAAAATGATATCAGCGATAGCGGAAAATATTTTGTTGTATTTCTTATTCTTTGTATGGAAATTGTATTGACTAGAGATTATTCAGAGAAATTTATTTTCAATTAAAGATAAATTATAGAAACCTCACAGAGACGAAGCTAATTTATATATGAGAACAGTGGATAGAAGTCTCTTATACGATGGCTCAGGGCTTAAAACCTGTATGAGCTGGCTTAAGTGATCACACAATTCAACGTTCACCAATTCCATCGTAAGAACATCCACACATTATTAATTTTTTGAATGTTCTATATATCTATATGTTGGAATCAAGATTCTTTTATATATTACTTTGGTCCCTGCTAGAGACATGTGTTGATTTTTTCTCATTAAATAGTTAATAAATGTAGCTTTCGCAACTAGTAATGATACCTCTATATTTTTTATTTTTTAACTGTGTTCTTAGAACATACTCTCAAATAAATATATTGTTTAATCATATTTTCGATAAATATATCTGTGCCGTCAAATATATATCTTACAAATTTGTATTTTGATTTTTGTTACCCATCATAAAGTAGAAGTGCTTTAATGTACATAATGTACTAAGTAAGGTTTAAATCAAACTTAATAAACCATTGGGTTGATTTAATCCATCTTCATATTTTATGCTTTGAGTGCTTTCATCAAAATGTATCAGATTAAGTAGGCATTCAAAACACGACCAAAGAAATGGTTAAATATGGCATGGTTACAAAAATAATTCAAACATAAATTCAACCTTAAAATATTTTTTTTTTTTCACTTGTAAATATTATCTGCTTTGATATTAATAAATCGGTAATTTACTTGTTTATGTTGTAATATATTACATTACTTAAATAATAAATCGAATACAACATTATAATAATAAAACTCTTTTACAGTTCACTGTAGGTTTCTTTAATAACATTGGATTGCATCGAAATCCTCCTTCAAATAAAAAAATTGTGAATATGAAGAGTTTATCGTGCTAAATATACAACTGTTTTTATTTTTTTCCTATAACGTACATATATTATATCAATTAGTTAATTAATTTACTTATTTTTACGCTGGCTCGTTTTTGGTTTTCGGAGAAGTTCACTGCTGGATAGTTGACGTCAGCGGTTGGAAATTTGACTGTCGGAATAATGAACGAATCCCCATTGGCTTCCTTTATTCATACTCCTCTCTTTGCGAGTTGCCTTTCCGTATTCACTGTCTCCCAGCAAACTTCCAAACGTTGCTTTCCCTCGTCTGTGTCGTTTTTCCATCTCTGTTTTCCCTGAAGCTCTTTGGTATACAAGGGTGCTGTTTGAGAACACACTTGGTCCCCAGTCCAACAGGATATATTAGGAGGAACATATTCCAGCACACTTCCATTTCAAACGGCCAATTTGATTACATTTCATCCAGATCTTTAGAGCGAAGAAGGAAAAAGAGCGATTAAACCGTTCTCTATTAGTCTCCCTGTGATGTGATCAGTCTCTCTGCCGCACTTCTCTTCTTGTGAGAAATTTCTTTAAAGTAGGTATCGTGTAGGCATTTTATATTTTTAATGTAAGTTTAATAGTATTATTTTGTTTTGTTACATTGGCATTTCACAGTGCTTTATTAACATTATAAATTACACAGTTACAATTTTACTTCATCTACAATTGTTTTAAAGTAAAATACTTTATTATCTTTTAAAGCTTACTACAAATTGACAAAAGGGGCTACGTATATCAAGATTTGTTTTTCTCTCTACCGCGATAAAACCGGAACCAAAAGACATTTTATTTATTTATTTTGTTAGGTTTAATGTAACAAATATTTTCTTTGCCCGCCGATGAAATGTACAGTGTTTACACATCTGTTTGGTGTTCGGTAGCCACTTTTAAAGTCTGTCGAAAACTTTGTTGATATTTTTTCGCAATTTATCAAATGTTGACACAACATTTTTTCAGAAAAGAAGAGAATTTATCTAATTTTTTCCTGAAAAGGAATGAAAATTTTATAAAAACATTATGATAACGGCCTTTAATACCTGTTGGGGATGTCCATAGAAATCATTTCAGATGCGGGCTTGATTGATCACCGCTTCTTAATCTGAAGCTGGGAAAGCTAATGACAGTCTTATCTTTGAATAACGCGTAAAATTATTTTTTACTCATGAAAATGAACTGCTTTTAAAAATTATATGGATAATTATCGCCTTTTAGTATTAATTTTATAGTGAAAACTGTGAAATATTATTTATACAGATTAAAATCATTAACTACAAATAAAAGCCTTTTGAGTAAAAAATTTGAGGATTTTTAATTAATTTGTCATTAAATGTATTTGGGAGTTACTATAGACCTGAAAAGAACACAAACAAAATTATGAATAAAATTCAAAAATGATAAATCTATATATATTTTTTAGATTACGCAACATTTTGACAACATGTACACTAAGAATAACATATGACGCCTTTATACAGTTCATATTACATTTCCATTACAGAACTCGGATCTCCTATTTACCCGGGAAGGTGCATTACTATTATGCCACATTAGCTTCGTACCTTTCCGTCAATATATCGAGCATATCTGTAAGTCTCATTTTATTAATTGATTTACTTATATTATTTATTTAAATGACTTTTTTTAATAGTCACAAATTACTTGTGTATCTGCCGCTAGAGGGCGCCTGAATGAAATGATTAATTAATTTTATTTAGACACATTCGATACAACACTCATATATATTACTAGCTGTTTATACCCAGCGTTGCACGGGTTAAGGATTAAGTATAAAATAAATTTGTAATGGTAAACCAAGGTTCGATTCGAACGGTATATATTTGCATCAAAAATATATCATGGGGAGGGGAAAGGGTAAAAGAATAGGGGGGAAATGTCACCAATATTAACTGCCGAGTCCCAAAGAATGAGTTTCTAATTTTGAGTCCGATCGGTCAAACGGTACAGATTTGCATCGAAAAAATGTCAGCGGAAGGAGAAGGGGTATGAGAATAGGAGGGAAATGTTGGCTATATTATCCGCCGAGTCCTTTTGAATATGTTTCCAAATTTTGAGTAGGTTCGGTCAAACGGTACAGATTTGCATCGAAAAAATGTCAGGAGGAGGGGAAGGGGTATGTGAATAGGAAGGAAATGTTGCCTACGTTACCCGCCGAGTCCCAAAGAATATGTTTCCAAATTTTGAGTTCGATCGGTCAAACTGTACAGTTTTGCATCGAAAAAATGTCAGGCGGAGGGGAAGGGGTATGAGAATAGGGAGTAAATATCACCTTTGTTACCCGCTGAGTCCTAAAGAATAATTTCGGATTTTTAGAAATTTTAATAGTTTTTTCAAATTGGAATCATTACAAAAGTTTGATTACTAGCAACGACGGCCCGTTAACGTCGCGGAATATTTTCTAAATTTGAATTACTTCATCGGTTTACATAATAGGTATTTCACTACGAATTTCGAAAATCTAAATTGACTGACAAATGTTTTTAGAATTTAATCTTCAAAGCATGAAGTGTCTTATCAAAGCTCAAAACATCTGACATTTTAGAAATATATTAAATTACTGTAAGTTTAGTGTTATGTTATATGTTTTAATTCGTCTTTAATAGTTGTTATATTATGCAAAGAAAGGGAGTGTAATAAAAACTTGGTTTTTATGGGTTAGTTTTTTTCTATATTAATTATATTAATTAAAATCTGTTTAAATTAAAAATATGTTTGTACTCCTGTTCCCATACACAAGTTCTCAACTTGAATGGGTTACAAGAAACAAAATAAAAGTAAAAATGTAACTATTTAACTGTAACTGGTTGCCGATATTTTATACGAACCGTATGTTTTTCCGAGAAACGATTCTCGACGTATTTGGCGCCCTGTTCTTACTACATTGATTCAACCCTTGAGAGACGTCGCAGTAAAGTCCGCCGACGTAACTAGTACATATTGCAAATTGGCGACCTCTATTGTACAAGTGAACACCACAACAAAGTGCATATAATTTACGGCCTCGAAAGCAGTAATCAGTCCGCCCTCTACCTTCGCGTCGAAAGGTCATCCTATTGATGACGTTGAATAAGAATTCAACTAAACTTGGAGAATCATTTCCCGGAAAAACATACGGTTCGTATAAAATATCCGCAACCAGTTACAGTTAAATATATCTAACGACCGTAATAACAACCTTAACTCTTTAAAAATGTAACTAATAATTGTGATATATGTAGAATATTTTATAATTTTTTCACATATTTAAATAAAAAATAATTAATTAAAAATTACATTCTGGTCATCAGTTTTATTTTAATTTGAATAAACTTCATAAAAGACGATAATAAATTATAATTAACAAACAAGAGAGCCTGCTCCTCTTGAAATTACGTCAGTGACAAAATCACTCAACATGTCTTTTGTACAAAGTTTAGTTTAGAAAAAATTCTGAATATTTTATAGAAAATATGTATATTCCTGATTTAATTGTACAGAAATTCATTTACTACGCTCAAATTCTTTTTTTTTTTTAATTTTTATTTTTAGTTGGATCAAAAAATGTTAATAAGAAATATTTGTATTTTTATTTTTTACAAGTTATGAGTCGAAAATTTTCAAGCAACAATGTCCTAATATAATATAATTAAAATTTTTTGCAACAACTACATCAAGCTTTTTTCTAAATTAGTAGAGTATAGTAACTTACTTTGTACATTTAAAATTCATTCGGCTAAATGTAATAAAATGACTAAAAACTTTAAAACAAAAAAATTATGGTTCAAAATTTCTGCAAGGTTTTACTAATTTTATTTCAGTTGTAATAAATTCTTATCGTTACGTCATGAGTGACATTTAAGGTAGTCCATCATTCAAACGTATACTTTGAAGTCGCATATTTACGCATCTATTGATGTTAGAACATTGTTACTTGAACTTATTCCACTATTATTTAGGTAGGAGTCTACCTGTAAAGTCACTATTGTGATATAGTTCTCTTACTTCTCCCTGTACATATCTTTCTATTACCATTGAGCTAACGATTTATCTCTGAGATACAATGTGTAGTTGTAAGAAATGTTAATAAAGAATGATAAATGTATGCACATACGATTATAAGTGTCTTCAATTACATTTAAGCAGAAGATTTATATCTGAGAAAAAGTACAATATATAACTGTAGAAAATAGTTCCTTCTAGAAGTCTTCGTTACGACTCGAGTATAAATTAATTTACTAATTTCTCTGCACGACCGAGAGCGGAAGCTTCTTGAGACCGATTTGTCTCGAGTTTTTAATATCTTCTAATGTACGAAGAAAAGGGGTTTCTCCACATTTCTTCTAGCAATTATGTGCTTGACCCTGGAGTTTGCAATAAAGACTCGCCCATTTCTGTCTCGGCGTATTGCTTCCAAAGAAACTGCCGACAAAATGACCGGATATTTCATGCTCCTTCTGTAGCTTCTGCCGGCTCTAATTTTCTTTGGTACCGACGATATTCTTTAAATCGAAATATTTTTGGTGAGTTTCTTTCAAACTGAACGGATATGAAATGGGTTGGAAATGAATTGATATATTTATTTGAAATGCAATTTCTAAACAGATTTAATGTCACTTATCAAATAAATAATATCGAAATAAAATTCTTAATATAATCAATTAATGTTTTTTCTTGCCGTATTGTTTATAAATGTGTTTTTAAACTTTTTTTTCACACACCAGGTTTTTTAAATAAAATGCTCTAATTATATCAAAATACTCGAGACAAATATTAATATGATGTATTCACTGGCAGAAAGCAATTAATATAGGCCGATATCACAGTCACGGTTAGTATTTCTATAGACAATAGTCTTGTTTAATAAAACAAAGACTAATAGTTATGTTTCTCGTGCAAAGGTCAAAATTAGCTTTGTACTTTTTATTCTATCGTAGACGGATGTTTCTGGTATATGAATTGAATAATCAATAAAACCAATTTGCCGAACAATGGAGGATCACTGTAAGTACCATCTAACTAAAATAATCATGTAAACAAATGCAAATGGTAGGTACCTACATTAGGTAGGTAGGTACTTGAGTGAAAAAAATGTGAGGTACCAAAAATCGACAGGCGATTAAATGAAATATTTCCGATATATTGTAGCAGAGGAATATTGTGAAACTGTATAACTGGACACCGCTGTCAGGTAATCGGACCGAATCGTTATCCATGATAGCGCTAAAAAAGCATCGAGTAGTGCATTGTTTTTCAATTGCCAGTTTCAAATGACCTCGATGAGGTCACCTCTTGCTCGTCGCTCCTGAAGAGTGGGCAGTTTCAATACTCTCAGCCTTTCCGCATATTCCAGGTTTTTAAGACCCAAGGGCAATTTTGTGGCTCGTCTCTGAACATTTTCCAGTAAAACTATATCTTTAACAAAATATGGATTCCAGATCTGAGGGGCATATTCGAGGAGAGGCCTCACATACGTCTTATAAATAGTTGTGAATAGTGGTACTGTCAGATGTTGGAATGATCTTCTCACTAAATACAAAATAGAGTTAGCCTTCTTAAAATAATAAAAATATATTTTTTTAAAGAATCGAGGTGTAACGATCATTTTAAAATATATTTAGATATAATGTGTGGAAATATTGTAAACATAATTTAATACTCCATTTACTTCAAAAATGACATTCGGTGAAAGAATATAATGATTCGCTTATATATTTTCTTAAATATATTAAATTTTTCTTCCTGGCAAGAAAATTTTGACATGTCGCGAGCAAATGTTAACAACCGTGGTGGATATAAATTTTTTGATTAAGATGACGTGCCAAACTACAACAAAATAATCGGAACTAATATTGGTCAACAGTTGTGAATATTAATTTCTACGTTAAGATGACAAGTGCTAATCGTTTAAGTACTAAGTTTAGAAGTTAAAGTGAAGATGAAATACGCAGCAGAAATTCAAGTCGCAAAAATATGAATATGAATATGAGGAGTACCTAATAATATGAAGGATGTGCGATTACAAGTCAAATTTTTTACCAAAAATTTTGACGCTATAGCTTATTGTTTTAAAGAAAATGTAATATTTTTTAAAGAAAAAGTTCTATTCAAGTATGAATGCAATTAGCAGACTTCAAAATCTGACAAAGTGTGTTAATTTCACAATAGATATCTGATTTAAAAAATATTTTTATGTACTTTAAAAGCATTTTAAAAGCAAGCAAAATAAAATTAAAAAAAATTATAGAAAAAATATTAAGATCTTTGTAACTTTTATCTAAATGATTATTCAGCTGCTCGCAGCGCCCGATTACTTAACTGGTAGTTTATTATGAATATCCCTTGAAAATAAGAGTAATATTCATGCAGGCCTTCAAAAAATTGAACATCCTTCTTTGCAAAAAATATTGCGTTCATCAGGGCGATGTCGGTATTGCAGACATCGATTTTATCCTATAGATAAAAACTTTTTGTTTTAATATGAATATACCTCTGAATATAGGTATATAATTTTTTATCCAGTGACAATAGTGGACACGTTAATGTTACTGCCAGTAAGTAAGAAAGAAAGAAAGAATAAAAATAAGAAAGACTAACTTACGGCAAAGTAACGGTACATAATAGAGCTCTGATGCTTACTCTTATGTACAGAAGCATAACCTGGAATTGGCAAACAAACAACGAAAGTAGACTTAATGCGGTGGAAATACGTTCGCTTAGACGCACATGTGGAAAATCTTTGTACAAATTAGAAGTGAATATAATGTTGACAGTAGTGTATGTAGTAGATAAAATAAAGAAAGGATTTCTGAGATGGATTGTGGCCTATGCCTCGTACGGATGCATCAATATTTACGAACCGAAGTTCGCAAAGCAAAAAATGAGCCTCAACCCGTTATATTTCAAATGGCTGTACAAAAGTATAAACACGTACCCCGCTTCGCCAATTCTGAAGCTCAAGAGGATACCTAGGTATGACACGCCAGCAGAATAAGGTTAAGTATTTACCAAATTTTCGACAAAAAATCTGCTATTGCTGTATTTGACCATATGTTTTTTTGACAATACACATAGATCACCAAGACATAATATAGACAGAAACTAATATTAATTTATTGGTATACAGCCTGGTGCCTCAGCTGGTTCCAAAATGTTAGATTTGTGTAAAAAGTTACTACTTACTGTAAATTTTGAAACAATTGTGAAAAGATCAAAGTTCTTGTAATAAATTGCGTTTTATTACAAAAAGTCGTTTTAACTAAAAAGTCTCAGTTTGAAACGAAATTTTTGGTTAAAAAAAATAAAAATCTAAAGACACGTTTTTTTATTACGAGATTTATTCATGTAAGTATAAATCCTTGAAATGCGATATAAAAACATATGCGACGGGAACAAACTTCCGATGTGAACCACTCCCTTTCTTAAAGAACGGATTTAGTTCATCTCTGTAAATTTTTGGGCTCTGTGGTAATATATTATATTTTGGACATAAAAAATAAGTTTTCTAAAAAATCTGATGTCATCAATTGTTATTTCCAGAATCTTTAATAATAAGAGCTCTAAATAATAAGTTTAAAATAGTAAGGGGGTAAGCGTTCTTCATCCGTATGCTGTACGTAGACTCAAAGTTTGTCGAAAATGATTATATGCAAATGGCGGTAAATCAACAATTACAAGAGATTTATCACGTGTCAACAGTGCGTGAATGAATCGCACGTCAAAGTCCATTGTTCATGTCGTGTTTTGATTTCCCACGAGATCAAATCCTGGAGACTGTAATACATCTTCCGCCTGTAGAACCTTTATCTAAATTAATCAATGCCGACTGAATTGTCAACATGTGTATAATGTTATACTAGCTGTCCATATCCGGAGTTACCAGGAATTTAGATTTAGTTATAGCTTAGACGGAACATCTCCGTTTTCAATTATTATCATCAAACATATATATTTCAGCGTCACTGACAATTTGTGTATTAAAAAATACATCGGAAAAAATAAAGCGGGGTGTAAAAAATAATAATACAAAAAAAATATTTTCAAATCTGAGGTAATCCAATAAAGTTTGGATTTTATCTGAAAACAGCTACTTGCGACCACTATGCGCTTCTGGATTTCCTTTGTTGTATTCTGATATTCATACAACATTTAATAAATCTTTACATTATAGTATGCAAATATAGAATGTTTTGTCTGTATTGCCGATGAAAAAGTAGCGGAATGGTAGGAAATTTTCCTACTGGCAAATACACTTAACATTCAATATTGTCACATCGGAATCCGACAGATATTCGGGCGAATTGAAGAAAATAATCAACAAATATAAACACTTCGGTATATTAAAAGCTTTCGATCCCTCTTATCGACTTGCTCCACGTTTCTTCATTGAATTCCAACTTAAGAAAACTTCATCTCAATTATTCCTGACAACTCCCTGAAAGCCTCGACTTGGAAAGAATGTACGATATCGATTCCTGTATTTGAGGCTTTCCTCGCTGGAAACCAACCGAGGGAAAACTTCAACAGGTATTGTATTTGGCGGGTGGAACGGCGAGGGGGGTTGGAAAGGTTATTGCAGGGGCGAATAAGAATGGCAAAATAAACGTTTTAACTGAACACAATTAATACAATTTGTTCGATTAACGAATTCTGAGCGATAATTCAAAATTTTTGTTTTAAGTAAAGCTTCAAAGAGTATTTGATTACAACACTAATAGAAAATCTATATAATTAATAAGAAAACTGTGTATAAACCGCTGGTTTGTTGAATTATCAATATGTTTCGGGGCCAATGGTCCCTTTATCAGGAAACAATGATTTAACAATCTTAATAATGTAAATAATGTTACCACAAAGTCATTGTGCAATTTTTGAAAAGTTAAAAGTAAATCGCTTACTTATATCGGGCAAATGTATTTATCAACTTTGTTTTATGTCTAACTAGCTGTTCGTACCCGGCGTTGCATGGATTAAGAATTAAGTTGAAAATAAATTTGTGGGGGGAAACTGAGGTGTGATTCGAACAGTATAGATTTGCATGGAAAATATATCAGGGGGAGGAGAAAAGGTAAAAGGGGAGGGAGGAAATATAGCCTACGTTACCCGCCGAGTCCTAAAGAGTTTCTAAATTTTCAGTCCTATCGATCGAACGGTACAGATTTGCATCGAAAATATGTCAGGGGGAGGGAAAGGGGTATGAGAATAGGGGGGAAATATCGCCTATGTTACTCGCCGAGTCGTAAAGAATGATTTTACAAATTTTTAGTCCGATCGGTCAAACTGTACAGATTTGCATTGAAAATATGTCAGGGGGAGGAGAAAGCGTATGAGAATAGGAGGGAAATGTTGCCTATGTTACCCGCCGGGTCCCAAAGCATAAGTATGCAAAATTTGAATCGAATCGGACAAATGCTGTGGATTTGTATAGAGAACAGATAGACAGACAGACAGACAGACAGACAAACAGACATACAGACAGACAGACAGACAGATAGACAGACATTGAGTTTTATAGGTATAGATAAATAACTCGTGGCTTGTTTCTTCTTTATCTATCTAGTTAAAACACCCGCCAGTGATCTACTTACTGGTCGGGGGTTCGAGCCTTATATTGGTTGATGTTTTCAATATTCATAGGACAAGCATTAAGCTTAGTTTAAAAAAACTAAGAAAATGAGTATAAAAATGACGTATTCCATGCATATATTTCAATTTTTTATTAAAAAAAATATTTTAAAGATTAACGGTTTGCATTACAGTTCTGTGACATACCTATTTGGGTATTTAAATAACGGATATTTTAAACGAACCGTGTTGAGATTCGATTCTCGATTTTTTGTTGGAGTCATATTATATCGTCATCAGGAGAGTGCCTTATCGCAGAGGTCTTCATATGTACTTCATACATAATAATCAGCAAGTCCTTGACCGCCGCGGTGATAGGGCACTCTCCTAAAACATCGAGAATCGAACCTCAGCACATCCATACGGTTCGCATAAAACATCTGTCACCACAGCAATACCAACTTGGTTTTAATTTATTTGCCATGTCTGTTTCGTTATCACTTTACCCCTAGCTGATGTTAAGAAAGGGGTATTACCCCTTTCGTGACATCAGCCTTTTTGAGATATTTTTTCTTCACCAGGTTGGAAATGATCGTACTTATGAAAACTGTTCAATGAAAAAAGTGCAAACGAAAACCAAGGCTCCACTGCATGTACATCTATCCTCAATCTATTGACATAATTAACTTTCCCTGTCTTGTATACTTTCTTACATGCTAACTTATCTCTATGACGACGGTCAGATTTTTGTGCATGCGCCTCAAGCCTCGGACTGATTCTAACGACGTATTCACTTTAAAAAAAGCTGCCGGCACCGCGGGCTGATCCGCCCCTGTGGCGCGATATGTGCGGTGATGGATGAGATTGATCTGGTAATCTGATAGGTTGACGGGCAGCTGAATCACCAGGGAATACGGACGGGGCCGACCGTCGCGTCATGCGCTAACGCACATCGGCTGAAACGCAAGTCCGCCGAGGGAAACTATCGGACGCGAAAAAGATTACAAACGTTACCGATAAGTGACGTCACCGGGTAACATTCGCCGTCCGATATACTGTTGACGTTACGGCTCTGTGGATTGATTATCAGTAAGGGTGTACATCAAGAGTTTCACTTGTGATGAATTGTGTTTGACATTTAAAAACTTGTGGGTGTATTTATTATATATATATATATATATATATATCATTATTCAAATAATAAAAAAAAACGTTAATTATCGTTGCAATAAATGTACACTATATTGGATAATAAGTCAAATGTCATATAAATAGTATTATGACATTTAACTTTGAGTGATTTTGACAGATTAAAATGTGAGTATATAAAAATAGTAAAATTATAAACAACTATCTGTTCATACCCCCCAGCGTTGCACGGGTTAAGGATTAAGTTGAAAATAAATTTGTGGGAGAAAACAAAAGTTGCATTGTTTTGCAAAGCATCTAATTAAAACAATGTTTCCATTTAATGATGGTGAGATAAATAGGATGTCTAGGGAAGAAATACGGCCTATTTTTTCCGTCGGGAATATGTTTACAAAATTAAGGTCCAATAGGTGAAGCGGTGTAGATTTGTGCAGAAAATATATCTTGGGGAGGGGACGGGTTAGAGGGGGAAGAGGAAATGTTGCCTATATTACCCGACTGGTCCTAAAGAATAAGTTTGCAAATTTTGAGTCCGATCGGTCGAACGGTACAGATTTGCATTGAAAATATATTAGGGGAAGGAAAAGGGGTAAATCGGGAGTGGGGAAATGTTACCTATGTTACACGCCGGGTCCTAAAGCATAAGTATGCAAAATTTGAGTTCAATAGGGCAATTGGTTTAGATTTGTATAGAGAACAGACAGACAGACAGATATTGAGTTTTTGGTATAGATAAAATAAATAAAATAATAAACAAAATAAAATATTAAAAAATAGAATAGAGAATTACAAAAAAATGAGTAAGATGTAAAAATAACAAACCAGATATTTTTTAAATGTTTAACGGGATAGTAATATGCACTCACATTAATGATTGCCAGATGCATTTCGCGAGTAATTTCTTCCGCCAGACGTTTTTAAGCTCTATAGGTAAATAATAATGTCGTTTGCGTTATACTTATAAATGAGAATTTTAAATATTTTATTCGGGACACTATTAAAGACTATTGCCTGATAACTTACACATTTTTTGTGAATGTATTACCTGTTATCTGCCGAAATCGTTCGAACTCACATGTCATAATATTTTTTTTTATCTAATTAAGATATATTATAGAGTATAGTAACTATATCGTGAGTCGGTGGTCGCTGGCTCTTAGTAAATAATTTATTGCATCCATAAATTATTGACGTGTCATTTTGCGTCCGTCCTGACGTAAATGCAATACGGTATCGAAACCTTGAGACATTTAAAAATAATCATTGTGATTTATACAAAATTTATACAAAATTCTCAAATTTATTATTATGTCCAACCACAAAATCAACACTAAAAACATCAATAATAAAATTAAAATTTATATTCTTGGAGGAAAAAAAGTGCACCGGAAGAAGGGGGATGATATCTAAGTTTTGCGTAGGGTCCTAAAGTGTACATATGGCAATCACAGAGTGTAGGATAGTGATGTCACGGCTGTGCAGAGTTTTGCTGATTCACGGTACCGCAACTAAATTTGTAATAAATATACTTTATATTTACATACATTAATTAATTAAATTGTTAGCGCTTATCACTCGGGGGTTGGTAGAGAGGGTATTGTGCCTTTCTCTGAGTTCTGCAGAAGTCTTCTGTCCTGATGTACAACTCGTACCTACAACCCTCACCTAATTCATATTTAAACATACACGCGTGTATGTCGAATTCGGTACTAACTTCCCATATGTATGTTCCCTACGTTCCTTCTTACGGGATTATCTTCCTGTATGTAAATTATCAGATCATGGCAAAGTTTATGCGTTTGAGTAAAATGTAACATACAACTATTTAATTAAAAAAAAAAAAAAAAAAAAAAAAAATAACATCTTGTCGTCGACACAGCTACGCCCTATTTCAAGATAATACTTGACACAATTACTAGCACATTTCGCTTTCTAAACAGTTCATATCAATACTTAATGCAACACCATCAGTATATGCCGCATCAGCTATTTCTGCCCTAATGATGGACTCTGCAATGGATGGAATCCGTAACATCGGCTGGTGAGGTCTGAGACACGGGGAAGAATAACCCAGAAAATTCTACAAGATTCTATATGGACGTAAAAACTTTAAGTGATTTAAAATCATTTATCTGGGTAATATTATGAGAATAAAAGGATAACAAAAATATTAAATAAATTTAATGTAGGTACTGATTCGGCAACATTTCGACTCTCATTCACTATCATCAACCCATCTATTGTCTTGTCTTCTCCCTCAAGTAAACAAGACCACGTTGTGTCCTGCGTGGGTATAATTAAACAAAAATGGCTCAACGTTGTTGTAAACAGGAATTTGGGAAGGAGCTAAATTAATTAAAACAGATTATCAGAACTGTCAATCTGTTGAAGACTAATCTGGTTAAGGAAATGAAATTGGAGATGAAATTAACATAAAAAAGCAACGTACAAGAGATACCTTCGAGAATTGAAAAGAGATAAAAGATTATATTTTAACGTATTATCATCCGAGTCTATGTAATCACAAGTATAGGGAGTTTTTAATGTTGATGAAATAAATGAAACGAAATATTGTTATGGAAGTGACAAAACCCAGGTATAGTAGAACGGGGACAATTGAAACATTTTCGGATCTTGATTTAATTTCTCAATTGGTATTTTGTCTTTTAACTATTTGAAACTATTAATTGATTGTCAACCTATTTGAGTTCTATTGATAGTTTTTTCTTTGGCTAATGATACTTTGCTTAAAAGTTGTAGAATAATAACGGATGTCAAGATTTTTCAACTGTGCATGTACTAGTGACAATTGAAATAGCATTCAGATAAAATAATCGGTTTATTTATTAAAAAAAACAAACGATTGTGGCATATATGTAGTTAATTTCTTGCCGAGTGCATTTTTCTTAGGACTAATGATGACATTCAATGCACTGAACCCAATCTTTTCAAGGTTGACTCGTACAGTATCGTCCTAAACAAAGGAAAAAGTAATAATCTACTTCTATTTTCATTATATTGGTTTTGTAATTACTATAGTACCGCTTGAAACGCGTTTCAACTGTCCCCGCGCCATTTTTTTCAATTATCCCAATGCCACATTTTATTAAAACATATTAATAATATCGTCATCTTTTACAAAAGAAGCAATTTGGACAGTTCTAACTAAAGAAAACCTTTAATAGGATTAAATAAAAAAGACCGAAGCCCAACATCTACGTAATTGATTTCTCCGTCAACTTTTAACACCAACATTTTTTTTAGTAAGGCTACAACAAATATATTGCTACTTGTAGGTACACGTCCATCCTCAGGGATGATCAGCGAATGACTGACTAGTGAAAGAAGGATCTCGGAATATGTTTCTTACTGCATTCTCGCCGTTGTCTTCCTGCACTAAATTTATCACCTAATTTCTACCCAAATTTCAGGCTCCCATGGAGGTATAACCTCTTAATTATTCAGTATTATTTTATGCACAACTCCTAAAATGGCGTCAACCTTGATAACGTTGAGAGCTGCTCATTTATCTCTTTCGTATTCGTAGATGACAGTCATCAGCGGGATGATTCATTAATCGTTGAGGATTGTTCCGGAATATAAATACGAATACAAGTAATTTGGCATAATATTCGCGAATAATACCTATAGTTTCAAAATGCTTACACGAAGTGAATGACTCGTAACTCTTATTTTCTCTCCTATTTTCATAAAGTGCTTTTCTTCGCAATGAAATTAATTGATTGATTGTTCTTAGTGTCAAAATGCGGTTGAAGTGTGTAAAAGATGTCGAAAAATAAAGATTTACACATTCGAAATTTTATTTAGTCAGTTCCTTAGAGTATATACAATCCGTACTCTACGGTCAGTTCTGTCGTTCTGTAATACTTTTTATATGTAGGTAAAGAATGTTGTATTTTTCACATTCACGAAAATGAATGCGAATGTTTAACTCCAGTATTCGAGAATGCGAATGCGAATGTTGACTTTCCAAATAAAGCGCGCGCAAAATGTTTTTGACATTCCGCGTCACCATGTTTATACCGAACATAGCCTAGCCGATAGAGGTTGAATGAAGGAATTACTCACTTAAATGTCATTCCAAAAGATTTCTTTTGATTTGATGTTAGTTTAGTATTATTGTATTTGTCAAATTTAACTAATATTCAAAAGTGACAAAGTGATATAAAAACACGAGTAAACCACATATAAGCGAAGTTTGAACTTACTTCACAATTAACTGAAAATGTGAAATGCAAACTGTACGATAAACAATACTCGCGCAAAGGAAGGACCACCAGTGCTACGCGAAATTACCTTATTTTGATTTTTAAGTTTGGTTATGATTTTGTCAATATTTTAATTAGACTAGTAAGAAGAAAGGAGAAAGTATTTCTTATTTATTTGCCTACCTCAAGACTGTTCAATAATCATTTTTTATTCAAATATAGATCTTATCAGTTGTATTATCATTCCATATTCACATACAATTACCTTTTCGTTTGCCTAATACCAAATACCAACCAATCGAATATTTGCATCGTATCTTGCGAATACGAACGTCAAAAATGAATATTCGCGAATGCGAATGTTCGTTACATCACTAATAGGTATGCCTTCTTATAGTTTTCAGTATTCGCATTTTACTTGAGATACGACGATATAAAATGTGGCGAATATCCGTACAAGCTATCACTTGAAGCTACCTCCCACAACATTTTTAAATAATTCAATTTAATTAGTCCCGGACAATAAACGTAAACGACATCTCATCCGGCCTGCGGTAACCAATGCGGTCACTTCGAACTTGTAAGTCTTAAACCCGAAAACTAAATCAAATATGTAAAGTATTACATGTCGAATCAACCATCAAATATGTAAAGTGAATAAATAATTCAATGTACCCCCGTGAGTTACGCTGCCAATTCATATTTCTGATCGTGTTTAATTGAGCCATTGTTTGACAGTGAATCAATTTGTCATACTGGCTCAACGTCCCGCTGTCATCGGACGGGATGAGAATAATTGGAACCGGGATTTAGCAGGGGTGGTTTTTTTTTACCAATGGATTTATTAATATCGACTAGCTGTAGCCTGTCAAAAATAACGGTATTTTTACATGTCGGTTCCTAAGGAACCGGTATTTGAGGAAGGGTTTTTATTTATTTATATAACAGAGAAAAGAAAAAAATTCTATAACGAAAAAAGAAAAAAAAAATTTTCGTAATATTTTTTTTTGCGTAAAAATAAAATTGCTATAAAGAAGTTACAGGAATAGACAGACGGATGGACGGACGGACGGACGGATAGACAGACAACGAAATTATTATAATTGGCATATTAATTTTAGATTAAGGAATGAACCAAAAGAATTATGTTATTTATTTGATAATTGTTCATTCTTTACTCATATTAAATTTTATTATTTGATCAACATACATTTTTTTATCAAATTTATAAATATAAATTAAGTAGGTAATACAAAACCAAAAAATATTTATTTAAGCTATACATTTAAATTCATATTGTATAGGGCGTCTCGTAGCTATTAGCACAAACTTCGGAGGGTCTTCTTCATTCAATTTTTAATAGATTTTTTTTAATACTTTGGCTGAAATGTTAAAAGTAAAGGAGATATAAGTGACATCAAAGTTTGCACTTTTTTAATATTTCTGTCTTCTCTTCCGTAAAACGTTGATATATCTTGGAAGTAACTTAATTATCGAAAATTAAAAATTTATTCGCTTTTATACAAGTCAAATAAATTATTATAACTTACTAACAAAAAATTCGAAACAGATTTTTTGTAAGGTTTTAATAATTATATTTAACTTATATCGAAGTTATTCTTTTTTATTCCATATAAATTACATTCATAATAGTCTAACATTTTATAAAATATAAGTCAGAAAAATTGAAAAAAAAATGCAAACTTTATTGTCGGTTATCTCCTTAATTATTGACGTTTCACCCAGAGTACAAAGGGTGTGTTCTATTCAAAATTGAATAAAAGATGAAGAAGACTACCCTTTGTTTTTTCTACTAGCTACGAGACACCCCGTGTATATGAAGGTATGCAATATTCTGATTCACTACCGGAGCTTCTGGCTTTTTGTTGAGAGCCTCTGTTTCTTTAACATATGTAAATGACTAGAAAGATTGCTACATTAATATAAATAAAAAGGACTGAGAAATAGACCTTTCTAAATTTGAATACCTGTATCTATATCTATACCTACTGATATATATAGAGGTAAAGTTTGTGAGTTTGTATGTAGGAGTTAATTTCTGAAACTAGTTATCCGATTTCAAAAATGCTTTCACCAATGTTTAGAATAGACTTTCAGGGTGGTTACAAGCTATCTATTATCCAGTTAAAATAAAAGGGATTTTCGTGGTGACTTTTTTTACAACTAAAGTCGACATAAAAACGTTCGAACGAATGCGTTTCTTACGAACGCTGCCTTTAGAGTAAGAGATAAATGAATACTTTCTAAAATAAAGTTGTAGAACTCAGAAAGGTATTTTAAAAAATCTGCAATGACATATATCTATATGTAAGGGTATTCACAGATTGATAAAATATGAATAAAATATCTATTTAAAATTAATTTTAATCTGTCGGGGTTAATTTAAGTAGGTAATAATAAATTGTTATGAAAATAAATATTCTTATCGTCAGGAAAATTTTATGTAGATAAAAATTGCCTTGTACACAACATTGTTTGAACGAGTAATTTAGATTATATTGATTTTTCACTGATACTCTTTTAGTCTCAAACTGAATTCCACGCGGGCGAAGCTGCGGGCACAGCTAGTCTATCTATATTTTGATTTACTATATATCTAAATATCTATGACGAGATTTTCGTAAAAGCTAATGGTCTTTGAGAAAATAATTCGACGTACTATTTAACCTCAGTAATTTTTACCATTATATGAATGATATTTTCACGGGATCACAGCTATGTGGAACAAATGAACATTTAAAATCAAATACAGTTTTATTAATTAACTAATATCACAGCACACTAATTTAATCAAAATTAACATAACATAACATAGCAGCATAATTTATAATATGTGAGTTTGTGATGGTCGACATAGAGATAGATTTAATAAATTTAGAAAATCTTAAAATAATAATATTCAAAAAAGTCAAGTATGGACATCAAAAATATATTTCTTCTGTTTGGAATCGTTTAAAAGTAAAAGCCTGATATATTTCTTCTTAAGATTCTATGTATTACAAGAGGCTAACAAAATATTGAATATTCAGCTATACAAGTAATATTTCTTAGATCTTTATTATACCATAGATATAATTCTGTGTTAAATTAATATCGTTTGCCAATCCTAATAGACTCGACCTTGTGAGTAGGTGCGAACGAGCCTTTATTATTTATGAATCGGAACAGCAAGTCTCGCGTGTAGCGGGTGCTTTACTGTTATTTTAACGAAACGGACCAATCACAGGCGCGCTTTGCCTTCGACGGGTTGAGCCGGAGGCGACCGTCCCGATGACTGAATCCGGCCAATGGCGAGCGCCGGCGGTGAGGTCATCGCGCATAGGATGAGTCACTGCACTAGGGTGAATTTCGGAGATATGGTGCAATCGAGACTATAAAAAGAGCGAACACGATATACTCAGCCCCTTCAGTTCGAGACCAGACTTGCGAGCGGGAGCGCTGCCCGACAGACTACCGACGGAGCCCTGAGTTCCAGAACATCATTTGTGGACGGAGTTGCTGCCCGGACGTATGGAGGAATCTACCATTCATCAGTACCAGAGAGGATCATACCGCCACTGTGTAACAGCTAAGGAACACATTTATATTATCTATCGATTAATTATTTTCACTATTGAAATGTATTTATTTTGGGAAGATTTAAAATCGGAGCAATAATGTATAATTAATATCACGATTTCTTGTGTGATCTTGGCTCAATTCGTACGGGAATATCTCCCAAACGAATATATTTTGATGCATGGGGATTTTCATACCATTTGTATTAACAATTGATTTTACGGAGCTCTATAAGCAGTGCTTAATAGATTCATAATAATTGTCGACGCGTTATGTATTGCATAACCAGATATCAATCCAAATCGTACGAGAAATTCTTCCGAACGAATATATTTTAAAGTATGGGGATTTTCATACTATTTTTACTAATAATTGAATACACGTAATTCTATAAGAAACGCTTAGTAGCCTTATAAAAATTGTATTGCATAAGTATTGCGCAATCCGGTCTTCAGCTAACTCTTTATGATTTGAGTACCTCGGTACATCTGGCTTAACAAGTAGCTTCAGAACGACGAGTAAAGGACAGAATGGGGAGATCTAACTAAAGATTGGGGATATCTGGTTTGTGATGGCCTAGCTGGTTGGGGCGTAGATGCTTGCCGGCACTTGGGCGTGGAACCCGCACAAGCCCCTGCAGGGTCCCTTAAAGGCGGGGCCCTCCTTGTTGCTCGGGGTCGTCAATAAACCGACCTCTTTCCTCACCAGGCGCAGGGCCACATAACCCACAAAAGGTTCCCTTTGTCTTTGGAAGGATTTTCATGCCTGAATGCTGTAAAACCTTGATAGAAAACGTTAACTTCTATTTCGTCCTCTGTAAGAAAGACAGGGCCAGAATAAATATAAAAATCATTCACTCATATGGAATAGCTGGGATATTATAAATATGTTACTAACACTCTAACATTTGTCCAAAGTAAATGTTGCAAGATGCAGAATCGTGGGACGCCGCTCTGAAAAGGCATAATGAGATTGCACAATAATTTGTAACATCGCTGACTATGCCCGCAAAGGAGGCTAATGTCGTCATCAATTCGTACCAAAAGAGTACATGATTCTTCAAACACCGGCCTAAAAGAAAGGCGCCTCAAGACAACACACATCATCAGAAACTCGTACCAAAAGAGTACGGCCTTCTCAATTATAAGCCTAAAAGAGGGGCGTCACGGGATCACATCTCGTAAAGAAGAGATAGAGTCTCGGGATGCAGTAAGTTCCGGAGGAACAAGGGGGGTCGTTTAGTCACTTAGGAAGTCGGCCACCGGGTCTAGGCGGGCGCGGGGCCTAAACCCCTCTCAGCAGAGATGCTGAGGGTTTAAAAAACCAAAACTTAGCATTCAAAGAAACTATTATTTCATATAAACTCACGGGCTGTTGTAGAATCCTTTCGAACAAACCATCCCCGAGACCTTATCTACTTATTTATAAAGAAGTTTCGCTTCAAAAATGTCGTATTTCGTAAATAGCAAATATATGTATTATTTTCTCACGCAATTAATATGAACAGGTTCATGCACGTCTAAGACGAAACCATTCAAGGTAAGAATTTGCTAATACAAAGTGTTTATAATTATTAATTTCAGTGTTATTTAATATGTGTGAATTTTTCCCTTTGCGCCGTTCGAACAATTTTACTGGTTTGTCTCCAAACGAAAATGTTTTATTTCTAATACACGAATTCTTTCTAGTGTATGTATTTTATTGTAACATAAATGTATCGATTATTAGGTTCGTTAGATGTTTTTATTACGTAATATTATGCAATTGTTTCCACACTGCTCCTATAAAAGAATTTGAAGTTATTACGATACACAACGGGGTCCTTCATCCATTAGACGATTCATGTGCCAATTCAACGACGTATTACGAATAGTATATATTGTATTTATCGAGATTTAGTCGCATTTATTATTTCTAGTGAGGTTTTTAGTATTGGTTCCAGGCGCCATTATGATGCGGAAATAGTTCATATTCATAGCCCGACTGCAATAGGTATTTTTGTCGCGTAAGAGGTAGCACTTTTAGGAATATAACTGTGTTTTATGTTTCGTCCCTGACGGACAGGATGGTATAGCTGTGGCTATTTAGGTAATATACTTAGTAAATGCAAAGGGCATTAGGTATTATCGATTTCGTCTGCGAACCCAAGATGTTAGTTAATATTTTTAGTTAATATTGCATTCAAAAGCGCAATTTTCACAGAATATTTATTTCCAGTTAATAATATATATTTTAGTTAAATGTATAGTTAGCACAGGCAGAGTATTAATATTGTATAGAATACATTATTTATAATATTTCATAGAAGAGAATATTTTATTCCGCGATCCTTTTATACTTACAGCGTATCTGTCGACCTCAGCCGTTGCCACCCGCGCCATACAACTATTTTCGCTAACATCATACAGCAAATGACTTTATTTATTGCAATGAAATTTATATTATTTAATATTATTTACCACGACGTATTTTTGACGGGTCACCCCACTTGGATTCATCACATTGTTAGCCGCGGCCAGGAGTTGGCAAATTAATTGAATATAGTAGATAAAAATTAAATTTCAACTCTTGGCGATTAAGCAACGGCCTTTTATATAAATTATTAATACAAAATTCATCGTTAATACGTTAGGAAGACCCCTCTATCTTACTGACGCACCACAACTGTATGTACGAGATAAAGATTTTTATCAATAATAAATATGGTTAAGGAAACCGAATATGAATAAACTGAAAATATGATATTTTAATTTATGTCAGGAATTTAATTAATATAAAAATTTGCGATCCGCTTTTTCTATTCAATTCAATTCAATTCAATTTTCAATTCAATTTATTTATTGATAATATGTATATTACAAACAAAATGTTTAAGGCATACATATTAGGAAGTATATATCAAAATAAAATAATAAATTAAAAATAACAGAAAATCTGGTCAAAGGTGTAGGAGAATCCCGCTTCGGAAAACCCCCTCAGACACATGGAATATATCAATACCCAAAGCGATTTTGTTCAGCATAGCTGTGGCTCTTCCAACAGGCATAACCATCGGCAGGTTGGTCCTGTATATTGGAATGTGAAACAATCTATGCTATCTATGATGTCTAATGTAATTATCAGGAACATACAAACCAATGCTCTGCATAATTTCAGGATTATCGATCATACCGCGCAACAATCGATAAAAATGTGTAATCAAATGCACATTCCTTCTAGTCTCTAGACTATTGTAACCAAGCATACCCTGTAGAAACTCGGTTGGGTAAAGCCAGGGATAATGCCCGTACTCTCTCATGTAGAGATATCTCAGAAACTTCTTTTGGACTTTCTCCACCATAAGAGAGTACTTGTCCTCATGTGGCCCCCAGATCATCGAGCCACTCTCGAGTCTACTCCGCACCAAGGAGTTGTAAAGAGTTCTCAGAACGCGGGTATTCTCGAAAACCCTGGCAGTACGCAGAACAAATCCTAACATTCTCAAAGCATTACCACTGATCGTCTCTATGTGATCGTGAAATGTTAGGTTGCTTACAAATCTAACACCTAGATCTTTAACATTTGATGTTCTTGTCAGATTTTGGTCGTTCATTTTGTAGCGATAAAACAGAGTTTTTTTAGCCCTAGTGAAGGATGTAACCGAACACTTGGAAACATTAAACAAAAGTTTATTTCGTCTTCCCCATTCACATATATTTGATATATCTGCTTGGAGAAGACGAAAATCGTCCAAAGTTGACACCCTTAAGAAAAGCTTTAAGTCATCCGCAAATAACAGAAAACGCGAGTTTAAAATTACATTTTTTATATTATTAATAAAAATCGAAAACAACAATGGACCCAGGTTAGATCCTTGTGGGACACCCGAGAAGGTAAAGAAGCACTCTGACGCGAATAGACCTATGGCATTATGAGTAGTATATGACCATATTTGGAATAGTTATCTTATGGTTGCGTGTTATTATTATATGTTTATTGAGTCTATTCTCCGTACAATCCTAATCATTAAATTCGATCTTAATTTTGCATAGTGACCCTTTATGACTCTGCATAAAACATGGAAACCTCTCCCCTCCATCTGAAAATCACCACGTCATTCGTATTAAATATGTACTGTATAATCATGTTAGCATTCGTTCTAAATTTTGCGCAATTACTCTTTTGGATCCTACTCAAAACCTGGACTCATCGGTTCTTATCTGGTTGCCCAACGTTAGCCCCCGACGAATTATTTATAGAATACCATCCATTCGAAATATTTCATATTTACTCTTAAAAATCACCAATTTTATCACAAAATAAACCCGCTCCCCTTCTCTTTCTCTTGATCACCCCGCCCAACCCCCGTAATAAAAATGTATTGTATTATTTGGAATGTCATCCATTCCAAATTATCATTAGACTCTCTCTGCTTACCTCTACGGGGAAACTGCGTGATGGTAAGTAAGTAAGGAAAGTATAGTTACTCCAACACACTCCATTGAATTTTCTTGTCCCTGCTTGGATCAACGCTCACGTATTTATTATATCGTTACTCGCACAAAACAGGGGTAGGTACTCACCCCACAAGACCGTTCTAAATCTGAAAAAGGTCACCGAAGTGCCGGACTGCTTAAGTACCTACCTTAAATATCTTGAAAAACTCAACTGGAGAAAAAATATATAATGTGTACCGGTAATAGGTGTGAATATCATCCATTATTTGGAGAATGATTTTAACTGAATTAAATCAGATATTGCGAAACAGCGCAGTTACGTCCCGTGTCAGTTTACTAATGACAGGTAGGTAATAGTTGCGTTCATAGATCAGCCACGCTTTTAAAGTGCAGACGTTTTAGACTACATTTGAAACACCTGGGAATAGACAAAAATATTTAATTTTACCCTCCGTTGGATACGCCATGAATTTAGTTTGCAGAAAATTAATTAGCTATGGTTTTCGGCAATTTGCCAGTAACGTAATAGCCGATGAAATCATGCTAATTTCTGACCGGTACCAACCTTATTGAATCGTTTGAACACCATTACGCGGTGGTTAAAAAGATAAATCATTTATAAATACTAATAATTACAGAATATGTTGAATATATTCACATTTTTCGTGACCACAATACTGGATTTTATGCCCTAGGGGACATCATTAAAAAATATATATCATTAATATCTCACAGAGACTAATCTATTTCTTACTACAACCATCTGCGGCTGAAAATTTTGTCATTCCCATGAACCAGTACAGATATAGACGTTGAATAAAAGATGCATATAAGTCTTTGGATGCTCATAGGGATAAGGACCTGTCGTACGGCTGGCTTAAGTGTTCACTTTACACAATGTAACGTTCACCATTCCACCCATGAAAGAAAACTACGTCTATCAAATTTTTTGAAGTTGTATATAATATTTAAATTTTACAACCTGTTTCGTATATGTGTTGTAATTATAATTAGTGCGACCGGCATCCAAAGCTTTTTCATTCCCCTTAAATAACCATAGATGTCACTGATGAGATATCTATTTTTATGATTGGAATTCATTAGCAATATCCTTTTTATATTAAATATGTATAATTTGATAGACTTTATATATAAATTTTGATAGATGTGGTATTCTCATGGGTGGAATGGTGAACGTTACATTGTGTAAAGTGATCACTTAAGCCAGCCGTACGATATATCGAAGCCCTATGAACACCCAAAGACTTACATAATTTCTCATAAAAAATATAATTTCGTCTCGGTGAGACATCTATAATGTATCTTGACCAGTAAAATATTTTTGATTTCTTCAAGATGAAGCTTTCTGAAACTTTTCTCGGAGTGCTTTATCGCACATATTAGCACGCTTGGTCCAGAATGTGGATGATGTAATACCTTAGCTTCTTCTACATTCTTACTAGATACCAAGTGTAAGAAAATTTTATCTTAAGACTGTCATCGCGCCTAGTGAATATCATAATCTCTGAAGAGTGTCGATTTACAAATACATTATTTCACTTACTACAAAACTAACCACAATTATTGAATAACAAATAAATGTAATAATTGTTTTAAATATTTGAAATATATTCTTCATCATACGGAGCTGTCTAATATCAAGACAGAATCCCTGCCAAATAATATTCCGGTAAATGCTCGTTTACGGGCCCAGAAATCAATATTTAATAGACAGATTAGCTAAAACACTGAGTCTCAAATGCCAATGTCTTTTGGTCTAATGGCTTCAGTGATGATATTGAGTTAAGATTATTCTTCATATCCCAAAGAATAATCGGTCCCTATCCCAACGTTTTAGCTGTGTATAATTTTAAACATCGATAATTTTTTCACGTGCTTTCGTAATAAAATATAAAATTTGTAATATTCATGCTAGAATTATTATCGTATTATTCAGATTTTAATAAAGACTTAACATTCTGTCACCCTTATATTTAATTTCAATATTTTTTTTTTCAAAATATATGTCTGCGTAAAAGTCATGCTTAATTGTGCTCACCGCTCATGCCTGTTCAAAAATCATTGCAATGATTGTTTCGTGATTGTCTGGTATCTGTGAAAATATCATGTTTAAATCGTGTGTGCTTTCATTGACCACACATGAAGAAGAGATGGAACTTTGTAGAAATTTGGAAAAGGAGACGTTACAGTGAAGAGGACCCACCACACATTCTGGGCCGTGTTAAGCGCAGAGCGTTCATATCGGCCCAGCACATTTGCCGCCTAGTTGGCATTATTTTAATGCTAAATGCTCCTCGCCAAGCCGCAGGCAGGGTAACACGTACTCCTGCGACCTGGAAAGTTGGCCGCCCAAACCCTTCACTGTTCGAGCGTCTTTATTTAGAAAAATTGTACAAATGAATATGACAAAGGCTATAAATACAGATAAATAAAATCACCCGATGCATCTGATTGACGCGGGGACAGTGGGAGATCATCCACCCCCGTGGGGAAAAAGACAACACAAAAACAAAAGCACAATAAGAGGTGCTCTTGCGGCCGAAGAAGTCGGCACCAGCCGTACTAGCTCCAGTGTAACAGGAGCAAGTATACAAAACAAGATAATAGACCTAATTTAAAACCATATAAGTAACAAAATGAAAATCAAAGTTATAGTAAACATAAGTGCATTAAGTAGAATAAAAAGAAAAGAGAAACAAATTGGCGAAAAATATCAATAATAGGTTATAATAGGTTAGATACTACTAGTTACTAGAGTAGTGGATATCATGGATGATCGTGTAGCGAAGCTAAAATGGCAATGGACAGGACACGTTGCAAGACAGGATACTACAAGATGGCCTCCCAGAGTTCTGAAATGGAGACCTTGGAAAAATAAAAGAGGCATCGGAACACCTCAAAAGGGATGGGCCGATGATATTGTCGCTGTGGGGGGAAGAAATGGCTACAATTAGCCAACAACAGGGAAGAATGGAAAAATAAAGAAGAGGCCTATATCCAGCAGTGGAAAGACGAAGGCTGATGAAGAAGAAGAAGAATAGGTTATTGTACCAAAAATTACAAAGGAGGTTATTTTTATTCGGATTTATATTAAGTAGTCGCCCTAGGAGACGTTACAGAGTAAATTATTGTCTATTTAGGTGATCCTGGAGCAATATGAACATAAGTACGCAGTACGCCTATCCGCCCCAAAATACTGGTATCGAGCTCTATAGTTCGAAGGTGTCAATAATCTTTATTTCTTTCAACTGCAGGATCCAAATTGTGACATGCTGGAGATCACAAATTCTTTTTCCCAAGTCGTGTTTATTTTTTATCTGCACGTGGTAGATAATAATAAATGATTGGTCGGCCCGCGGGCTCGCTTGAACTTTAGCAAGTCACAAAAAATACAAAAAGTTTAGTCACCGCGGCGACCAATAAAATACTAAAATATTACCTACCATACTCAGGATGTTATTCTTAAACCAAAGAAGGATATACCACGATTGAAATAAATCACAAATTTACTGGTTTACAACCAGCCACCTACATGTAGTAGTTAAAAACAAAATACCTCAATAAATTAAACTGAGACATGTTAATATAAAAGTTTGTATTTAAAATTGTTCTCGAGTTTAAGAGAATCAATTTCCGGTTTAAAGTTTACCAGATCTGATCGTGACCGTTAGATAAAATGATTTAGTGATTAAAATCAAAAATATATAATAATCGCCTTTATAAATATCTAGTGATGTAATCAGTAATCAAGCAAAGGAGTCTTGCATGGATTGTCTAAATTATAAAAATATCATCAATTATATCGTAAAATTCAAATGCATTTACTGCATCCAATATTCATTTAATGTTCCTAATTAATTGCAGACCTAATTAATGGCCAACAGTTTAATTTTAAATAGGTATGTAACGACATCCCAATTATAATAATTTCGTTGTCTGTCTGTCCCCGTTACTTCGTGTAACATCAGTAATTTCGTTCGAATTCACGGTTAAAAAAACAAAAAAAAGCCGGAGATGGGGCTTGAACCCCGCGCGGGCGAACTAGAACGCGGAGACCTACGGAAGTTGCCACCATCGCAAGACGCGAACCATTTGTACCATTTGTACACTAAGTATTTATAAACATTTTCTCGGCAACCGCTGGCGTCTTCTCTTTGGTATAGTGACAGGATATCCGACTCCCACCCGGGGTCTCGGGTTCGATTCCCAGTATTACTGGAATTTTCTTCTCATTTTTTAAAATTTTTACTTTGATGTCTATTTTATTTATAATATTAATTATTTAATTATGTAGTCGCGTTAGTTTTGCGCACGCACAATCGCCAGGCTTTAAAATAGTATGTGCCATTAAATGTTCGAATATTTTGATAAAAGTCGTTATTATTGTTTCATTGGTGTCGCTTTATTGCTGAAAAAACAAATTGATCCCAGCTGCAGTAATTTGCCTTCGAGTTCTGCTCCACATCTTCCGGCTCTCGAGGGAAGTGGCTCGCACTTTTTTGGGTGTAATCGAATTATAAACGAAAGGCGGCAGCTGCAGATCACGGCACATCTCGATAATTTCTTCATTTCAGTACTGCGATGTCTCACTAGTATCAACGTAACACTCCGTGAGACAAAAGATGTCGGGCGAGGTCCGTTTCGCAATTCTTGCACCCAGTGTTTTATAATTTAATGTAGGTACGTTTTTAGATTCCTCGAAACATTCTCTCTAACGCCGGCCGCACACTGGATGCGTTTTCGTACGAAATTGAGTAGTACGTATACGTACGAATACGCAAGTACATTCCTGCCCTTCGAACATCACACACTGTACACGATTTAGTAGTGCGTGTACGCACGTACAGATGCGACGTCCGACACGATCCGGATTTGTTCGGAAATTTTTGCGATTTCGTACGACGGATATTGAAAATTTTGTCCATTTGACAAATGACCACAAATGTTTGTGGGACCAAAGTGATTCAACTACGTGACCATCAGCGCAGATAATGGCGGAGGATTGTCTATTATTTCTAGATAGGATAGAGATTTCTAAAATACCTGTGAGTTAAATAATTTGGTTTAATGAGGGTGAGGTATAATTATGTACTTCGAACAAAAAAACTTTTAAATATTTCTCCGATGTTGTGAGCTCTCGTTGCACTTCAATTCTCCCCGGCATTTGTGAATCTATTAGCTAGATAGTCATGAAATTTGTCATTATTTAAGTCTGCCATAATGGAGTTTTTCAGAAGATACAGATTATTCATTCGGCACAAACGTCATTGGAGAAATGCGCAAAGGAACTGACCGTGACAACGGAAGACGAAATCAATGTACGCGCTCCAATACGTACGAAAATAGTCGTACGAATACGTTCGTAATAATTCGTATCCAAAGTGCAGCCGGCCTAACACCGACTGCAACACGCGAATGTTACACTAGTTTGGTAAAAAATACAGGTATCTCATTATTGTAAACAAATATTCAGTACATGCACCAGCAAAAATGCATTTTGCTGATACAGTATTTCTGAGAGCAGCTGTGAAGGCACTCCATGATGCGTAATGACAGTCAACGATTTAGACTTTTCTTGTATCATTTACATTCTCTCTACATATTTTATTTTATTTTATTTATTCATGGGAAACTAACAGTACATATAAAAATCAGACTACACATGATTATTAAATAGTTTAGAGACCATCTTACAAGTTTTCACAGAATTAACATGTTATGTATTAACAACATATAGCAAAAATAACTTAAGTTATACAAAAAAAAGTGAGAGTTTTAAGTTACGAACAAACTATGAAAGTCAAAGAATTAAAAGTTAAAGGGGAATCAGGAATACATGGGAAGGGACAGATCTACTTAGTAAAAAGGGGAAGAGATAAGAAGAAAAAATTGCATATGATATGTGATCAATACATTTGCTTATACACATACGAGGCGTGGACAAAATAAAAAAGATGAATTAAAGAAAGATACAAGATAAAAATTACATATACGAAGTCTGGACAAAAGAAAGAAGATCGATTAAAAAAGAGAGAAAAAATTGGTTTATGACTGAGGTTTTAAATTTTCCAAAGAGTTTTAAATTCATAGATTGATGAATTGAAGAGACCCAAGTCGCTGAATATAGTGTTGAACAAATTAAACGAACGATATTTAAAATAATTTTGCCGGGAGTTGGTATAACAGTGTGAAAGGCTCAAGGTCTCGACCGATCTAGTGACTATTTGCATTTGTATATCCTCTGACTATTTATATTTTCGTGCGCCCGAACCTTATGTATGTAGAGTGCCACCACTACATCTTGGCGTGCGAGGGAGGGCGCCCCTGTCGCGAAACAGAAGTTGCCAGGTTGTAAATTTATTACACAATTCATAATGTAAGAGCCTTCAATATAAATTTGGTCGGGTAACAGCGCGCTCCGCGGCGGCCGCTCTATCTGTCAAACTGTCAGACGGTAATATCGGTCCATTATTTGCTTTTTCAGCTTCGCAATACTTTAATACTTCGTTGGCAATTGTTCTTGCACCACCCCGGACTGTTTTAGTTGTTTTGGACATAATAATTCAGTGTATAATGGTAATCAAGATGTCACAGCTCCCGAGCAAATACTAAATTGTACTGAATTACAGGGAGAGAGGTTACCGCCGGGTGCGGGCGGGGCGGGTTTTAGTTCCAATTTTGCTGCACGCCAAGTTATGTTGGGCAGGGAATAGGTACCTATATTTGTATAAATTGTCACGGAAAATTGAGAGGCAAATGAAACACTAAAACAATTTAAGGTTTTTATTAATTTACCAAAAAGTCACTGGACACGAATTTAATTTCAGCACTATTCTTTAATTCGCACTATTTCGCAATTTATCACTCGTCTATGAAACACTATATTATCGCTTACTAGAATATTCCCACACAGGTTCGCAGAGAATTCACCTCAATACGCACGTAAGTGATTGCACTTATTTTCAAACGCTATTTAGGTACTCCGCTTAATTTATTGTCGCTGGCCACACACTGAATCGCCGCTGGGTATCTATGTCGCAGGTCAAACAACAAACAATTGCAAAACAATAAACTGCCCCGCGCGGATCTGGCTTCGCAAATCTTCCGAAACTATCTACACATTCAAGATTTTCCCAGAGTTTTGTAGAGCGTCCCAAAGATTTCGATCGTGCGCAATAATTCGGATTCTAGTATCTCGTTACAATGTGTAAAACATTCTCTGTTAAGTTCTTTATTTGTGTATAATATTCTCATGTGTTCTTTTCTTCTGTTCCTTGTTCAACACAGATTATTCTTGTTAGGCAGGCATGGTATACGACTACCTTTGTATAAGATTAAACTAATAAAAGTAACTAAAACGGTCGCATTACCATTTAACTCAGTGTGCAACCGTGCTTTCTCTGTTACATAGCATTAATATTACAATTTCACTGTTGTGGGCGTTAAGTAAGATAATACTTAATTATATTATGTAATATATAATTAAAATGGGACTCAATGGCTGGAGCGTTTAAAGTTTCCGGAAATTAAGTGCAGTCTATCGTTTACAATAATATTTTCAAAGCTAGGCTGATTAATAATTAAAAATAAACAATTAGTCTTTTTATCACAAAATATTTTTTATTTTCTTTACATACATAATAAATTCGTATACAAAGTGTAAATCATTGAAAAATTATCAGAGATTAAAAATTAAAAATGAATTGGTTGGAAATTTAAATACACATATCAATACACGAGTGCATATCTAAGGTAGCGCAGTGGATATGACACTGGCTTCCCAAACCGAGGGTTCCGGGTTCGATTCCCGGTGAGGTCACAATTTAATCTACGCGATTTACTCAAGCCTGGGTGTTTTGTGACGTATTTCGCTTCTGTAATTGGGCCTCCTGACCTGTTGAAGCGTAAACAAAAGTAACCCACAAACACCAAGTTTTTACAATACTCCCTTTCTCATTTTCGGGTTTCGTGTCTACCATTTGCGTCGGAATCTCCATACAACTTACAGAATTGTATGAAAAAACCATTAAATTTTTTAAAAATCCAAAATTATACTATAATTATTAAGTTTTTTTGACGAAAATTTGATAGATCTTTTTGATCGTCGCCATGAGTCTGCTTACAAAGTTTCAGCTCGATTCGATCACGGAAAAGGGTTAAAAATCGATCCAAAGTTTTTTGTCAGACAAGCAATCGATCAATTAGACGCCACGATTTAATATAAAGGGAGTAAAAACATTAATTATAATGTCTATTAATTGAAACCTTAATTGGGTCTATGTTTGACAGTGTCAAATTGTTATGAAATAATAATGACTTAAGAAAGTAAGATCAGGACTTCGTTATAATCGTCTTGATATCTGGTTTAGATATTCTTATGTAAATCTTTACAGGAGACTTGGCTCATAATAGCATAAGATCCATTACATCCGTGAGATGCCTATTGGGAGGGGATGATAAGGAGGTAACTCTTACACTAATGATGGTTAAAACGTTATTTTAACCGGTTATTTTCGGTACAGTTATAGGATGCTTAAACATTCCAAAATATAACAAAACAGCCAAACAACACCATTACACAATTACACATATCTAGGTGTCAAATATTTCAATAACTTACCAATGAATATTAGAACTGAAGAACACTATACAAAATTCAAGAAATACATAAAACAAATAGAATATACATAATTAAAACAAAAAATTAATACTCCGAAATAATAAGTATACTTGTGTCACTAATATTTATCTTATGATTTCATCCATTATCAAATTATACATACTTATTCATTCATGCTCTATTATTTATTATTTATGCTCATTCATGCTCTATTATTTATTATTCATGCTCTATTATTTATTATTATTATTTATGTATCACACTTCTGTCCCTAAACACGAGTATTACTTTACTGGGGACAGTTAAACATGTATAAAAAAATGTAATATTCAATGTTTTTATTTTCAATAAAGAAATTTCAATATAAAAAAAGAATATATAATTGTTGTCTAGTACTGATGGTTGCCCTTCTAATTACAAAAAAATCTGTTGCCGACATCGACGCAATCAGATAGAAATCTCAAATAACGGTTAGTGTGTCACCGGTTAAAATATCATCACTGTCTTACACACTCGAGCTACTATTTTGCGACTACTGGCTGCTGATGACGGACACGACACCACCGTGCGTAATAAACAATTCTACACCACGTCGAGGACAGAAATCACATTGTCGAATAGTCAGATAAAAACGGTTGCAAACAAGTTGAATGGTCGGATAGATCAAATCTGAAAAGTAATAATTCGCTAACCGATTTCCGTTCGCTCGCGATCTTATTTTAATTGCAGTGAAAGCTGCGATAAGTGATGTAAACTAGTGCTGCTGGACCACTGTCGGTGAGGAGAGAACAAAGCGGTGACATAACACTTCCAGGTAATATTATTGTTACGTTGGCCCAGCAGTTACACAGCTTATTGGGCTCCGGTTAAGAAGATATTATTGAAACTGGCTGAGTTCTAATTTCTAGGAAAACCCTTATGTTTTAAATAAACGAGTATGTAAATGTTTCTATATTGAAAAATGACTAATAGTCTGTCCATAATGATTTGAATTGCATTTAAAATACTTAAATGATTTAAAAAATAAATTAAAGTAAACTGAATTCCTTAAAAACATATATCCTGTTTTAAATCTAGACTATTCATTTTTATTAGGTTAATCAATAATGATTACGTAACATGAGTTAAAACTCTTAAACTTTCTTAAACACGTGGAAGAATGAAGGCATGCCAAATTTTGGAAACAGAACCAAAACTAAAAAAGATTTTTTTTTACTCTCTTTCTTTTAACTCGTGGCGTCTGATTGCTTGCTTGTCTGACGAAAAAACTTTGGATCGATTTTTAACCCTTTTCCCGTAATCCAATCGAGCTGAAACTTTGCAAGCAGACTCGTGGCGACGATCAAGAAGATCTATCAAATTTTCGTTAAAAAAATAATAATTTTGGATTTTTCAAATTTTTAATGGTTAAATTTTCAAACTTACTGAGTTGTATGAAACATCTGGTAGACACGAAACCCGAAAATGATAAAGGGAGTATTGTAAAAACTTGGTTTTTATGGGTTAGTTTTTTTTCATTTACAACATCCATAGATTTCTTTATCAACTTTACAAATGAAATATTTTAGGTATTTATCAAATTTAACTTGACCGTTTTATTATTATTTCATTATATATAATATAATAACGTCATTATTAACTCATCCTCACATCATCCATCATAATCAGCACCTTTTACTCTTGTCCTGCATCGAAATAAATGTGTATGTTGTAGAAAGGAGGCGGCCTCTGTATGCGGACAGGTTCAGTAATTCGGATATTCAAGGAAATCAAAAAAAAATCGAACATGATTTCTGTAATTTGATTACGATCAAGTAATTTGAAATGATTTGTAGAGGCCGTGGATTTTGGTTTAAAATAGCAAGGTGTTTGAATATAAATACACACGCTAAATCAAGATTACAAAAGTAGCAATATTTTTAAAAATTGTTCGAAATTATTACAAAAACACAAAACTTATCTATATAAAAAGTAAAAGTTTATATTTAAGTTTTATTATCTATTATCACAATTTAAGATTAAATTATCTTAATAAAACGATAGAATTTTCAATATTCTTTAATAATAAAATAAATAAATAAAAGCATATGTAGGAAGTACGTACCGTATCCTTCGTTGAAATAATCAACTCACATTTAATACACAATTAACAAGCTTTAAATTATTTTTTATATGAAGGTATGTTATAAGAACACATTCACTGGATTTTGTCCCCAGAGGGATGATTAATTATTTAAGATAAATAATAGAAGTCTCACAGAGAAAAAGCTGAATATTAAAAATGTGTGGAAGTCTTTTTATACAACGGCCCAGGGCTTACAACCTGTGTGAGCTGGCTTAAATGATCACTCTACACAATGCAACGTTCACCAATTCCATCATAAGAACATCCATACATTATTAAATTTTTGAAATTTCTATATAATCTTCTTTATCTTAATTCATCTTAATTGGTTCATCATCCCTCTGGGGACAAATTTCAGGAACTTTGTTCATAAAAATATTGTTTAAATATACATTGGTGTATGAACGAAGTTAAAAAATTGAAAATACTTATTTTCAGGCGTATTCCAGTATATACTATGTATGTTTAAATAATTCATAAGAATTTCATGTACCTATACATGAAAAAGCATAATTACTTATTACTACACTTTGAAAAATATAGACATATCGTAACCAGCTGCGAAAATCTTTGTATAAATACTAACTAGTTCATGAGAAAGACTACAGACGTACCTAGCGTAGTCCATAAAATAAACTAAATATTCTCAGATTTGAACACATACAGAACTTTAAAAAATTTGATATTTGATAATGTGCGGATGTTTTTAAGATGGAATTGGTGAACGTTGCATTGCACAGAGTGATCACTTAAGCCAACTCATACAGGTTGTAAGTCCTGGATCAGCATATAAAAATACTTCCACACACGTCTCTCATGTTCATAGCTTCGTCTCTGTGAGACTTCTGTAATTTATCTTAATCATTAATTTCATTTGCTACTACCAAGTAATGCATTGATCTGACAAAACTTTAAATAGCGCGTCATCCCATATCGGTCACTGTTCAAACATTCTCGATATAAAATGAAAATCTCATGTTTAAATGAAAAAATCATCGCTGTGTAATTTATCGCTCTGGCGTTTCGCTCTCAGAGGATTTCGCTCACTGGATACGCATCATAAACCAATATCGCCATCATCGTCTATGCCGATCAATTGTTCTCGTAATAATTAGAGAAAGTCAGTTTTTTCTAGGCTTTCGAAAGAGGTCAAAGACATCCCTGTACATCTCTTCAGATACGCATCACAAACCTTGCATAATACCTAACTTGTATAGGTACTATACAATTCTGGCTGAAGCTTAAGTGCTACAATCACACTGACTGTAATGAGATCATCATACGTAAAGATGCAATCCTTCGAGAAAATTCGCGTAAGAGAAGTAATAAAATGAATATGATAATTTACTTTTCGTGATTTATTATTGCAAATTATCTATTGTTAAGTAGACTGTCCATTATTTTTTATTAAATAGATATTATTCTGTTTTGACGAAGGTTAGTTTACAGCTGGAAATGTGGCCTTGTGAACACATTTTCATTATTGATTTATTCCTGTGCAGAAATAAAGAAGTAATAATGTGAAACTTCAAATAGGATTTTTGATAGATTATACCTTAAAGTTCAGCTTTGTTTAAGGATATTAAGAATACTTAAGTAACACGTATTCCGTATCCGCATAAAAAAATCGCCAAAATAATAGGATATGATAAAATGATGTCAAATTATTATGACACTGAAGCCTGTGTGTTTAAGATATGCTGTATTTATTTGAAAGGAATTTGATTCACTTTTATATATTATATTATATTAAATTTTCTTTACATCACATTACAAGCGTACAATATTTTAGTCAATTTATTCACTTAGGTGCATATTGCATATACGACTCTTTCTCTCAAAAAAACATCACCTCATTTGAAAGATAACTGAATTTTTTTTGTTATGAAGTATATAAATTTTCACTAATTCAACTTTTTCTGGTGATTTGCGTCTAGTGTTGAATACAGGCAACTTTTTTTTGCATATTCCCCTATTTCTAGCGGTTTGTTTCAAAATTTTCCCAACAACTTACCCGTTGTCATCCTACCATCACGTTTTAGGGCGGGTAAAATGCCAGTTGTAGGTAAATATAGAACTTTAACAAATCAATTTGACAATCAAATCAAACATACCAATCGTAGTATCTGGTGTTATTTTACAAGTCATTAAGTATCCCTTAAATGTTGATATTACATCGAAGGCGATCAGTACATTGGTGAATGACTGTTTATGGCAAAAACCGCTGTTGCTGGATTATGTCAAGATCTCGCGACTGGTTTCAACTTTCTTTTAGGAAAACTCGTCTGGTTCTCGGCTCGAGACTCTGACTTCTTATCTTCTTCTTATTCTTCGCGTCTGAGCCGAGTCGCTTGCCAACTCCGCAAACCCACGACGCCTTATTTAGTTATTTAATTGAAATTGGCACTATTTTTAACAATTTTTTCTAGAAGTTTATTATTATTTATCCCGAGTCGGGTTGCCCTTTCGGGAGCCCTCGAGATTAGAATTTCCAATCCCGCGGAATCCCTACGGATCGGGATCCCGAATACTTTTGTGTTTTTTTTTTGTTAATAGAGCTGAATAGCAATTAACGACAATGCCTTGCATTTTCATATCAACAATTTTAATAAAATGATCATTATTAATCATTGCACTTTTTGTAGCATAAATCCAATCCAAGCATAAATCTGTCAATGTAGTAGAGTAAAAAGTACTAACTAGTAGTAGTTTTTATTACTGTGTTAGGTTGATACAATACAGCAAATATTATTCAAAGCTATTTTCATTATTTGAATGTGACATGAACATAAATTTTAAGTACTTATTAAAAGTTCTATAGACATATATAATTAAACATACAAAACATAAAAAATGCTGATCAATCCCGATAATCGGTTCGGGATTGATCTCGTAAAATGCCTCGAGATCTCGCGGGATCGGGATTGCATTCCCTAGTCGCGATACAGAGCCATCCGACCCATTGTGGTCCAGGCTGCTGGGCCTGTCTCCTCTCGATAATATCTCCGTCTTGATCTTACTCGACCTTTCGTATGAAGGCTTTGTGCGTATTACGGGTCTTACGTGCTCTTGCTTGCTCTTGCTACATGTGTAACCTTCTTATTTTCACTTAAGTTAGGATTTAGGATATATGGGGCAATTACAACAATGAGCTCTGTACTCTGTTTAAGGAGCCAAATGTCACAAAATTTATAAAACTGGGAAGATTTCGGTGGCTGGGTCATGTGGAGAGAATGTCCGAGCATCAAGCACCAAAGTCCCTGCTGAACTCAAGGCCAATAAGGCGAAGGAGCTTAGGAAGGCCAAAATTAAGATGGAGTGACAACTTCCTCAAAGACATCTCTGCCTTAGAGCTTCGGAACTGGAGAGAGCTGGCACTAGTCCGAGATGAGTGGAGGAAGATTATTGAGGAAGCCAAGACCCACCAAGAGTGATGATGATGATATGGGCAGATGTTTATCTCGCATGGAGCCGTAAAATTTTTTTAAACGTACCGTTGAAATGTTTTGACAGGATGGATGGATGATTTTTGGTATTTCGGAAGCAAGTACGTAATAAAATCAATTTATTTTAAATAAAATTAATTTACTAAAGAAAGGAAAGAGGACAAACTTTTATTGTAATCTTGGTAGTGGCAAGACCCAAAAAGCTCAAGAGACATCCGAAATTTTTCTGTGCAGATAAAACCTCGTCGGTTGTATCAATATTCTCTCCAAAAATTCTCTCAAACTCTCGCTATAGTTCATTGCCACTCTCGACGGGGTCGCCGTTCACACCGTTCAAAGCGTTTCATTTCACAGTTTAAGACCGGTCGCACTTTGGTTACGAATTATTACGTACGTATTCGTACGACTATTTTTGTACGTATTGAGCGCGCACATTGATTGCGTCTTGCTTTGGTCACGATCAGTTACTTTTCGCATTTCTCCAATAACTGATTAATCTGTATTTTCTGGAAAACTCTCATCTTACTCGTAGGCTGCTACGGCGTCGTCGGCATCGTAGAACCAAATGGGTGAACGAAATATAATATACTAGAAGGAATGAATTTGGTTAATTCCATCATATTATGGCAGACTTAAACAATGACAAATTTCATGACTAAACTAATCTAATAGATTCACAAATGCTGGGGAGAATCGACGTGCAACGAGAGATCATAACATCGGAGAATATTTAAAAGTTTTTTGTTCAAAGTACATAATTATACCTCATCTTCATTAAACCAAATTATAAAACTTACAGGTATTTTTAGTTCTTTAGAGATTCTCCGCCATGATCTGCGCTGATGGTCACGCAGTTGAATCACTAGTTGGTCATGTATCAAATTCACAAATTTTTCAATATCCATCGTACGAAATCGCAAAAATTTCCGAACAAATCCGTGTCGGACGTCGCATCTATATGTGCGTATACGCACCACTAAATCATGTACAGTGTGCGATATTCAGTACTACTTTGAAGGTCAGGAATGTACTCGCGTATTCGTACGTTTATGTATTACTCAATTTTGTACGAAAACGCATCCAGTGTGCGGCCGATGTTATGCTGCGTGTACATGAATGAGACTTCGATCACTCGTCTCAGAGATTTATGGGTAACGTTTGGTCTCATTTCACTGTACGTACAAAACTCTTCAAGTACTTGAATTGAATTGAAAAAAGCGGGGTTGAATTTGAAAAACTCAAACATTAAAATCGGCGCATTTTGTATAGACGCGTATTTCGTGTACGGGTATATTTCTATAAAAAATTATAAAAGCAAATTTTGCTTTTATATTTTGTTCTTCTGTTCTTTTCTTTTCTTCTTCTATTTTTCTGTTCTTCTTTCTTTTTTGTTGCAAATTCTATAAAAAAAAAAAAGTAAAAAAAAGCTTGTTGGTCCTGTGGTTAAGACACTCGCCTCGTGATCCAAAGATTGCGGGTTCGAATCTCACTCCAGACTAGCAAGTTAGTCCTATTTTCATAGCACAAGCGTTTAGCTTAGTTTGAGAATAGTAAGAATATTGATGTGACACGTATTCCGTGTTCGCATCTTTATTTTTTTTTTTAAAAACATGTCGTAAATCAACGATGTTTACAAAAAAATACGAGTGTACCTAATGACGTGAGTTGTGCATTGTTAGTCCTGTTTCATACAACACAAGACAATAGGTCGTGTACAATGCGTATCATTACCGTGTAACATATTGCGCAGGATATCGAACCGGAAAGCATTCCACCGAAGGCCGAATTCGTACTGTGACCAAGCGGTAGATTAGCCCGATAATTAAATTCGTTCAAAATGGCTGATTCTCTCGCGAGACTTTCGATAAATCTTACGAATTGCGCAATGTCAAAGGCGCGGTGTAGTTAATCATGTCTTAAATGCCTTTTTACAGGCCAAAAACTACGAACGGCTTTATTACTCGCTGAAAAGTACTACTTAATGACATAACGCATAACACGGTTACAGCTGCTTGATAGACTGTTGATAGCGAAACCAGTTTTCTTTTTGGCACAACTCGGCCTGATCTTGATTATTGCTGCTGGAAAATCACTCCAATGGACATTTGATCACTATCATTGTGATAATAAGAAATGCACTTGCCCATATTAAGAATGCATGCATATATTATTATAGGTTAGCTAATACGCAGTGGCTGCACTAGATTATGCTGCTAATAGTTATTATGATTACGGGAAACAATGAATTCTAGACAAAACTTTTCGAAAAATTAAAGTTTCTTAACTAAAAAGATTGCTTAAAAAATTTCACTTTCCGGAAGAGTTCGAAGATCTATTAGGGCTAAATTATAACTCAAATAAAGTTGTATAAGTATAAATTTATAATTTATATATAAAGAAGTATAAAACTCTATCATTGTTGCCCATATAAACTACTATAGGAGCATTTAATTTTTGGTCAATGAAGAAGAAATATAAAAATTATTAGTAAAACTGCAAATAAAGCTACGAACACAATATTTTAGAAGAAACACTTAGCTATAATAAGACCTATAATAGATATAGAGTGTTGAATATACTCAATACTATGAATGACTCTCAAACTTGAAGCACAACATACAAGAGAAAGAGATGCAATGGAAGCTATTTAGGAAGGCGTTATAAATCTCAAAAGGCAATGATGACAATGCAACGAAGATCTTCAATGAATAGGATAGGATCAAAAAACTTCAAAATTTTAAATAAAAATATATGTTGTGTAAGTTTAGATAGGTATGTTATAAATTAATAATATTTTAATATTACTGATTGACTTGGCTGCCACTTTCTAGTGCCATATGATTACTTTAATTTATTAAATTTATTTATACTAAATTCAGTTTTGTACTACACACAGGTTGAGTTATATTTATCACTACTATTGTTTCGAGAGGAGCAGTACCTTTCAGCATTAGATTTCATAAATAAATTTTTATATAAGCCTTGATGTGTGAATTACATAAGTCGTAATGTCAATCGTTATCTGTTTATATAATATTAGTCGAAACATTTATCTTTGTGTACTCAATAAACCAACAGGTCTGTATGTACATATATATTAAAGGGAACTTTAAAATGCGCGTAGATGAGAGGTTCTAAACCTCAAAATCGTTAAACATTAAACATATTAAATATAATAATATATCTTTGTAGGTCTTTATATTGGGATCATAGCATAAAGGCCCGTTGATAATTGTTGCCTCTAAATGTCATAAAAGTATAGAGTACGATTATTAGTTGATCCGGGAACTGAGTACGCACATCGTGAATTTTCTTCTGGGTTATCACCAGAAATCGACGATGTGTATAAAATAAGATAAATCTTAGCTTTTATTAGCCCAAAATGTCTATGACATGTATCGACTGAAACAGTCAGTATTCAATTCGTGAGATATCGAGCTACGCTCAACTAGATTATCTGGACACGGAAGCCCGGCCTACCATTTGAGGTTTGTTTACAAACGAAGTGAACTATGGGCTACATGGAGCTATGCGGAGTCAACTATGCGGACAAAGGTCGCAGGAGCATTATGCAATCGCAACCGTATCTTAATAATTATTTATAACGTTTCTCGAGGTTTGGACCACAGTGCCTATCCGACAAGGACAAAATGTTGGCGTTCGTGTAATAATCCATGATGAAATCTCCTTTTTTTTTTTTTTTTTTTTTTTTTTTTTTTTTTTTTTTTTTAAAAAAATAGAGATGTGAACACGGAAATACGTGTCACATCAATATTCTTACTATTTTCAAACTAAGCTAAGCGCTTGTACTATGAAAATAGGACTAACTTGCTAGTCTGGAGTGAGGATCGAACCCGCAACCTTTGGATCACGAGGCCAGTGTCCTAACCACAAGACCAACAAGCTACTCGATTGATGACAACAACAAACAACTTGATTGGTCCGAGATCGTGGAACACCAATTATCGTGTAGACTGGCAGATCTAGATGTGTCATGTGATTGCTCGCAGGGAATTTCTAAAACGTGATTATCAAAATGGACTCGATTGTTGTTTATATTTTATTACTGTAACATTAATATGATCACATGAAATAGCTTTTACACCGTCAATTAACATTTAAATTTAAAGAATGTCAAAATTAGAATGTCTGCCTGTCATTTGTCTCTGTTCTTATGATTCTGGAAGGGGTGAAAGAGTGCGCTATCATTGCAGTACCTAGACAGCTGTTTTAAAGCCATCTCCTGGTATAGGCCTCCCTAAAATTCTACCACAGTTCCCTGTCTGATATAGTTCTCATCCAGGCAAGGTCAGCATTTCTCCTCAAGTCGTCAGCCTAATACGTTTGTAGCCAACTGTGTTCATGCATCATAAAGTCTTTTCAGTCTTCCGTCAAACTTAACCCAGATAATTCCCACTACTCCAACGAGTGTCCTCTATTGAATTATATATGGAAGATGGCATACCGCCGTACCTTAAGAGAATAGTCGAGTGTATTCTTTTGTGTTTACTTATATAAATTGATGCAACGTATTATGGAAAGAAGTATCCTGCGAATCACTAGAGGTGACAAAAAAATAACGTGTGCATATTGCAAGACGCACGAGACAAACAATATCCTTGAAATACATCCCTATTATGGGCAGTCGCAATTAAATTGTTTAAAAAGTTGTTGCAGGAGTAGTTATCTAGTCCTCACACTGTATAGTTGCATTTTTCAATTGTTGTGTCGAGACCACATTGCAAGTATTTTGCAACGCATATTATTTTATGGCAGCTCGGCGAAATCGTGCACGGTTCGCCTCACAGGTGACTTAGTTAGGAGCTCTCTAATAACACGTTGACTTTTGTATTTTATTATTTTTTATATAGGTACTCTATTATTAATAACAATAAAGGTCCTTGAGCAGCAACTTTTGATTTCGACCGAAATAATTTTTGATTGAAGCTTGAATATCCTACACTGAGAGGTAGGATATCTTAGCTTAATGCAGGTAGCTTTTTTCTTTTTTTTGTGTCGTATCCGCTTCGCAGAAGTTGGCAACTAGTGTCCTGAAGAAATAGTCTAATGTGTTGTTAAACCACTGCCTCAGATACCTATTTTAGTCTTGGCATTTCCAGAACCTATTTATCTTTTTCAAAAGGTTTGGTTTAGCATAATGAAACGTTTTGGAGGTCAAATGATATGTTCAAAGTATTCAAGTTTCTGTGACATGAAGGTGTTTATTGCATTTTTCTTTTTTTAGACCATTGCATCATAGTTTCTAACTTTATCGGTTCTACTGACAGCCAGCTGCAGAAATTATATTATTATCCTTCTTAGCAAATTATTGATCGAACATCTTGATGGCCGTCCTAGATATTAAGGCATAGCAATTATTAATTTCCTTGCATTCGGAAAATTTGTAACACGCAAATCCTATTATAAACAAGTTTAGTTGGATGGCTAATCGACCGATGCACGCAGGCGCCAATGTTTAAGTGATTAATATTGAAGAACTTGGGTACTTGTTTTTGCTACGCAAAATAAGTATCCAATCTACATAAACAGCAAAACTATGTAACTGTGACAAGTGACTACGCTCGCTCGTGTCTGGCGCCGATCAGAAAAAATATTTTCACGGTTTCCTAAACATTTCCATTCCACCTTCTCCAAGATTCTGTAATTCTCTCCTTCCGTTTGAAAATCCCTCAAATGTGTCAAGGCTTCTCGAAAAACGGGTAAAGTATTTTAGGTGACAGTATTAATTAGATTTTTAGTTTGCTTGCATGGAAAGGTTTTTAAAAAAATCACGATTTATTACATCTAATGAAAATTGTCAAGACTACGATAAAATATACGTGGGACAAACGGAGCGTACAATTTCCAAAAGGCTCGGGGACCACAAACGGGCGTGCAAACTCGTCATCCAGGAAAATCGGCATTGGTTGAGCATTTTCTGGATACCGGCCATCATTTTGCATTGAACCGTAAATCCTTGGAAAGCCTAAGAGTCACCATACGCGTCTTATCAAGGAAGCACTCGAAATCTACAAGCAACCGGCAAATATGAATAAAGATGATGGTCTCAAATTAAAAACATCATGGTATCCGGCGCTTCAAAGTCAATCTCGACGCAGATTCCGCAAAGATAGTGATCAGACAACAGATGAAACATACACACGACATAAGACAACACACGACTCCGACACAGTATTGCCACGTAACGTTTTGCTAGCCAATACTTAACATAACACTGACAAAATAACAGGCCTCACCCTGCTTTCGACACGGTATTGGAAGCCATTACTTAACCACAACACCAACACTCACAACAACACATCAGTCCTGATGATGGACCCTGCAGTGGGATCCGAAACGTCGGCCAGAAAGTTCGTTAAAACACGGCATAATACCCCAGAAGACACAAAACAGAAGATTCTAATGAATATTTTTTAGGTCAGTTTATAATTTGGTTAGGTTAGGACTCTCGCCTCGTGATTCTCAAAGGTCGCGGGTTCGAATCTCACTCCACACCAGCAAGCTTGCCTATTTTCAGAGCAATTTGAAAATAGTAAAATTATTGATGTGACACGTATTCCGTGCTCTCATTTATATTTTTTAAATTTAAAAAAAAGTAAAATTATATTTATTATTATAAATGCCATTAAAAATTCTAACTTAACTTAACTGCCCCAGGCCCCGAATAATCAGTCTGTGTCCATCTAGGCCTATCCATCTATACACACTATATACTACACCAGCCTGCATTCAATTAGTTCTAAAATGCCATAATGTTAACCATGACTATGAGACATTTTTTGCATTTTTTCCAATTTGGAATTAACTCGTGTAGCACTAAAATACCCAGCACCTTATTGACGGATATGGTCATAATAAATTCTGGTGTCCTAGCTCTATCCTTATAAGCCAAATTAGGAAATGGGAGGCATTAATTAGCAGACACGCTATTTCGTTCACGTAAAACCAGATCGTTATAAGAAATTTATATAATATTAGCAATATTATTAGCAAATATCTTTGCAGACAGATTTGAGTACAACTTGAATTACCTCTGCGCCACGAATTCCTCTACGGTCTAAAGTGATTTTTTACGTTGGAAGTACATGACGAGGTGGGGTGCGTGTCATGGGTACCTTCACAGTTTAAATATTTTTATCTCACAGTACTTCTTTTAATCATTCTTTTTATAAAAACAATAGACTGTTAACTCTTTCGTGAGTAGATTGAGAGAAACAAACTTAATTGATTGCGATCCGGTCGACCTCCGACAAGTGGAAACAATGTTCGCATTATTTTGAAAACCTCCTCGGCATTATTTAACTAGCCGACTAATTTTCGATCGAGCTTTAGAATGATATAATCAAATTATATTTCGTTGGGAATAATGTATTTTCCGTTATTATTGTCTTTTAAAAATGGTTTCGCTTCACACAGGCTCCGAGATAATTGCCGTTGAAATGTTGCCAGTGAAAATATTTTAATTAATCCAAATTGTCTTAATCCAAGGACGCGCGTGGCACAGATCGAAAATGGATTGTCAGTTTTTTAAAACTGGTTTAACTTTCACAACGCCTCCACTGACTTTAAAATAAAAGTACTAATCTGTTTTGAATTGAAACCAATATGTTCGTAAGGGAGATCTTGACAGCAATCAAAAAAATTTCTAGACTGTACTAGAAACATAAAACTATTACCCAGTCAAGGGGTCATAATAAAGTAAGTTTTGAGTGTTCTGTTCATATTTCTGTTCTGTTTTGACGTATATAATAAGAGGAGTCTGGGTAAAGTCGGATCTTAATATTGTATACAATAACCCTTGCAGAAGACCCTGCGAAGGAAAAAGACAGGATACAAAAGTTCACGAATAGGAACAAAAATATATTGTACTTTTCACACGTATTATTATACAGAAACAAATATTCTTGCAGCAAAATCTCTTGCGCGCATATTAAAAATAAAAAAGCAAGTCATGTCATACATTTAGATCTCATTTAAGCAATGAAGACTGACAAGTTTTTTAACTTGCAGACTCTAACTTGTCGAAGGGATATAGCTGACACGATGATGTTATTCAAAATAACACACAATCTAGTTGATAGTCCGGAATTTCTACAACGAATATGCAACTCGCAATTACAGACGTTCACCTACTTTTCATCTCTCCGTTTGTAAGACCAAATCAAAACAAAACACCTTTATGTACAGATCCACAAATTCATTTAACACAAACCATCACCACATTGACATTAAGAAACATAAAACAAACAATATCTACACAACCGCACCCAAACTAATTTGTATAATTTATCTTCCCTTCTACTCCCGTCCCACATTCCCCTCCATCCTCTCCACTCGCTGTTAAAATAATAAAAAATATATTTTACTACGTCACACTTGTTCTAACAAATTACCATATTCTAATGAACTATGTTCTAACAAATTACTATATTCAGTGGAAATTTTGTAATTGGCATAATTTTAAAATTCATTATTATATATTTATTAATATGTTATAATGCTGTTAATTTTCCCAAAAAATAAATACATGAATAAATAAAGAAACATTCAATGTAGATGAAATAGAAAAATTTTATAACGAGTCTTATATTTTTTTCTAAATTACATCAACAAAAAACAAAGGTCATATTTTTATATCCTCCCATCTCATGTCTTCTTTGTGGAATCTTCTGGAATGAAATCTCTCTCTGGAAGGTATTTATAAAAGTGCTATAAATGTGAGTAGCCGGTTCCAAACAACTCGGTTCCAAAACAACCAGAAGCCGGAACATGTTCACAACATTCCAGAAGCTCAATGACGTGTACATATATAATTATGTGTATGTGTAATGAATAACCGAGTCAACGCAATTGACATTTTTTCTTGGTTTAATTACACAGGGTGGATAGAATCTTCCATCGTTTTATAAACATTTCATAATCATTAATCATAATATTAAATAAACTTAAATATATTTACAATTTTGTTATGTACGTCGATTAATAAACATTGTAAATAATTTTTAAATTACGACAAATAACGACAACTATATTAGGCGAAATATTGCTGCCTACAGATGTCAAAAAACTCTTTCTCTCTGCGTCTAAACTGAAGACAGATTCGCAAATAAAGTACCTTGTCTTTTCTTTTGAAAAAATAGAGATGCGAGCACGGAATACGTGTCACATCAATATTCTTACTATTTTCAAAGCTAAACGCTTGTGCTATGAAAATAGGACTAACTTGCTAGTCTGGAGTGAGGTTCGAACCCGCGAACTTTGGATCACGAGGCGAGTGTCCTAACCACAAGACCAAAAAGCAGGCACGTGCAGTGGGAATATTGAAGCATGACTTTTTTGTAAAGGTATATTTTGGAAAAAAATAGAAATCAAATATTTGTGCTAGAAATATTACGAAATAAATGCTGTATTCCGATTCTTTTTCTAAATAATTGGTTACGTTAAAGTTATGGTGCGATGTTCCCACTGCACGCCCCTACCAACAAGCTACTTTGTTTTTTACAAGGTTTGTTAAAATAGACTGCAAAGTTTAGGCTTTAAAGCCAAAAAATATTTTTATTGTTTCTTTCAGCGCAAGAGCCTCATCCTACGTTAAGGGGGCGAAAATAGTTGATGATATAAATTAAATATAAATAGGATATTAATCACATGTTGGATGTCTGATACTGCGATTTCTGATTTGCTCACAGTTCGCACAGAATAATGAACAAATCAGGGGACATTCATGCTAAAAATATCTGAATATTATTTACGCCGTCTTCGATAGCTCTGTTGTATGTGGTGTTTTTTGATCTTTTCTTTATTGATTTAAAATTTAGTTCGATCCAAGTAGAAAATCTACGACTTACTTTTAGTCGACTGGTGGGCCGCCAGTCTCCGTGTACTAAATCTTCGTCCGCCGTATTCCTGGTCTTGCTTGTCACCTTTTTGTTGATTTCCGATTAGATGAAAGATCCGAATCACAGCGGTCCTCCCGTGTTCACAAAGCGAATCTGCCGCTCCGACTTGACAGCCGTGTGTTTTGCACCTTTGTCGCCAGGGGCCATAGATTCTGCTACTTGGTAAAACATTTCAAACCAATAAAGAAATGTGTGTCTAACGTGTTGTGTGTATTTGTATAAACGCCTAAACATAACTAAACATAATACTACCATAACTATTTACTCGAAGTCGTTACTTTAGATCTCACTCGGAAATCATAAAACTATTGAAATTGATAACATATGTGAACGCCGACCCACCCTGTACATCGTAATTTTTTTAGTAAACATTGAACAAGTAAAAAAATCAATTAATGCTTTTGAACATATCATTAAAAACTGGACCCGAGTAGAATTAGACCCGCAGACAAACCTTGAAGTGATCACGACCGACTTTGAGGGGTTACACATTCCGCTGACCTCTGGGCAGACATTTCACTGTTTTAAGGTAACTCCTAATGTACCCGAGGCGCCCGATAATAACAATCTAGATGGACGTATAGCGGCCGTTGCGACTGACATATTAAGCTTTAACGGGGTTAGGAAATGGAACTGAGCGAACACACATTGTTTCAAAATGATCACACAATGGCCGAACTATGGAAATATGTGTCTTGATCAAGATCGCAATTTAAAGTGGTATGTTTTTATAGTATGAAGGTCTGATCCAACACCATTTAGCGAATTGAATTATAAAGGTGTACGTGAAAAAATTCGTGTGAGCGATGTAAGTGAATATGAGATAAATTTTGCATGCAAATTATACAGGATTACAGTTAGATAAATTAGAAATTTTGAAAAAAATTGTAAGTGCTAATAATAAATTAGATAATCATTGTGTAACCAGGTCTTTTTTAAAATAGATATCTTTTAAATTTGTTTTCATATTATTACTTAATTATTTATTCATCTCCCACATATTTATTTTTATTGTTCATACATTGATATTTGATTTTTAATATTTAGGGACCATTGGCCCAGAAACACGTAAGATTCAACATAAACAGAAACATTCAACAAATAAGCGGTGAAAACAAAGTTCATTCTTATTAATTATATGAATTTGAGATAATTTATAGTCATTCAATTTATCTTAAATATTAGATATTATTAATGCCTAAAATTAAATATTATTTATCATGCATAAAATAAGAATGTATGTTTGTGTGTTTTAGTAACTATATGGCTTTTAATCCTCAGTCAGATAGCAATGAAATTCCTAAAGAAAAAGCTGTAACTTTCTGTAGACGATTTTTTCGATATTATAGCTAGTATTTAGAATGAAAACTATTTTGAATAATGGTGGGCTATTATCAGATGTGGATCAGAAGGCTCGACAGTGATCACCATTACATTACATTGTACGTCATTGCACCAATGTGCAAATGACAATAATTAATTGCTTTTTGATAATTATTAAATAAATTGATATTATTCATATTTAAAGCATTAACTTTGTGGTTAGACATTATAACAGAATGTGTAAAAACCACTACCAGATTTAAGGTCTACCGCTCTCACTCTCTCCCCTCTCACTCTCTCCCGTTAGATTTCTGATTGTTCTGTAGGCTAGTTAGTGCATGCTTTTCTCTGAGAAGACTAACAAGCATGTGATAAATATTGGTGAAAGTTTAACAATACTATGATTGTGGTGTATAGTGTTGCGAACATAGTAGTGTAGTGTTTTTCCAGACGAAGAGACGGGTACGTCTCGAAACCGGTAGACCTTAAATCTGGTAGTAGTTTTTACTAAGTTAACTGACATTCTGTTAAATAAATTAATTATAACTTCTCAACTAAACACACATCTATTTAAACGAAACATGTCCGAAAATATTTAAGAAGAATGTAACAGCGGAAAAAATTAATCCTTATCATGGTAATACAATATCGCTTAATTTATCGAGATTCTTAGGAAGGTGGTGGACACCTTAACACATTAATATAATGACTTGATTATGAGTCGAAAATATCAATATGGAGATATGCGACTTCAAAATTGGCATTTTTTTTCAATATTTCTGAATTTTTGTAAAACGTTGGACTGTTATTACAGTAACTTATATCGATTACGAAAAATTCATTCGTTTCAATAAAAGTTAAAATGATAAAAACCTTGAAACATTTCTAATTGGAATGTTTTCCAATTGCGATTCGAAGGTTTTTATTATTTTATTTGACTTGTATTAAAGGGAATGAATTTTTCATATTCGATATAAGTTACTGTAATGATAGTCCAACGTTTTGTAAAAACCAAGTCAGAAATATTGAAAAAAATGCATACTTTGACGTCGCATATCTCCATAACTATTGATATTAGGGCACAATAGCTTGAAAATTTTCGACTCATAATCAAGACAGAAATATAGTCCTGCGAGGTTATTAATATTTTCCGAATAACCCTGTATTAATAACTGCGAAGATACAATTGTGATATGATTTTTGTGTTACAAATGATTGATTATAATCTGAAATTCGAGAGACTTAAAAAGTAAAATAAAAATTATACGTTAACAAGGTCGCGATATTCTGAATTAACACACTGGGTGTCAAAGGGTTAAAAGTATAAAAGTACTATTGATCAAATGTTTGAAATTGAATATTATTTCCATTACGTACCAACAGGTATTCTTATTCCTACCTATTGGGTGTAGCAGAATATTTATTATTCCTACTCTAGAGATGTTATCTAAGCAGACGTATTTATCATTTCAGTTATGAATAGACACACCTGTGGATAATTAGAATATAACAACTTAGCTATGGCAGGCTATTCAGTGGCGCAACAATATGCCTACATACTCGTTTATTTTGCGCCGGAGCGGACATCATTCTACGTTCCAAGTGATAACGTTTTGACATCGTGTCATTTCGATATTAATAAAATAAAAGCATCTTCTTTTTCTTCTTCCTCAGCCGTCTTTCCACTGCTGGATATAGGCCTCTTCTATCTTCTCTTCTTGGGCATTTCGCGACGGGGATAATATCATCAGACCACTTTTTTCTGAGGCCGGCCTATTGCCTGGTCTCCACCACAGAACTCTGTGGGCCCATCTGACACCCGCCTAGCTTATAATAAGTATATGATTAATATGTTCATCGAGATCATTTTGCTATGACGTATAAAATTGTGAAATGTCTGAAAAGTTTTTAATTTCTGTGCATTACGTAAGAAATTGTGTCAAATCTTAAACGTGATCGACCGATGTAGCTTATTTTTTTTATTCTTCACTTTTACTATGAGGCCATTGCTTGAAAATCTCACCACAACAACTGATTCATTATCTAAATTAAATAAGAATCATACATGATTATTGTCCTGTAAGTGCGTACTAACCAACCAGAAAACAAGAAGTTTTTTCAATTATTTTATTGAAAAGATCCTTCAAACTAACATGCTACAGTCACAAAAAGATGCGATATGAGGAACATATTTATAAACATTGTTTAAAAATAAACTTTATCACATTAAATCGTCCTCAAGAATTAATCTTTAGGTTTTTTAATTTTTTTTATTTATATTTATTCGGAAAACCAACAGCTTACAATAATTTAGAAAAAACAAGGAGTGTGGAACATAAAGAAAGCCAATTACAGGTTTTCACTGGTAGTTACAAAATATCCTATTTACGTGGTATACATATATATATAGATATAGACTGTTGATGAAACTATATGTAATTACATTAGTGGAAAATAATAACATATATTTTATTTGAAAAATGGATCGGAAAGCAAGCGACGCCCATGAGTAGGGTTATTTTGAAATATGTCTACTATTTTTTTGCGAGTGCATTAAATTTGTTGCAAGTTCGCCACAAGTATGAGTATAAATAAATCTACATAAGTACAGTTTCTACAAATCTCAACTGTTTGCTTAGAGCAACCTGCTCCAATTGCACTTCGATAGTTACGCCTCTGGGGATATTTATGAATCCAGTTTTCTCAATAAGATTCATGTTCACACAGTGAGCTATCTGTTAGTAATCTCATTTATACTTAAATCACTACGCAGTTCCCTTTAGGGATAGATGAGAGAGAATAGAATGCCACGCTCGTCTAATACATACCACTCTTGTCTCCTGCTCTTGGGTTACTTGATAGTTTCAGGTCTTTTGCAGACGTTTTCTTTTTCTTTTTCTTTCAATTTTTCTCCAAATCTCCACTTATACTTTGTTGACCATCCTCTCCTAATTTACACCTTCAACACACCTAAACTACCTTAGTTTCTCTTTAAATGCAGCCGTAATCGAAACCAAAAAATGTGATCAATTGAAAAAACTATATAATATTACAGATTTTCTATTCTGAGTGATTGCATTTTTACTGCATTCAGTCTAGTTCTTTTGCCAGGTGCAGGTATCATTTGAACTCCATCGTGTAATATTTCAGATAATATTTACATAGTACAAGCGTTTAGCTTATTTTGAAAATACACAGAATATTGATGCGATTTGTATTCCGTGTCCACAATTCTACTTTAAAAAAATCCTATTAACCAATCTGGATTCAAATACCAGTCACCTTTTTCGATAAAATTCTATCAAAGATGGAAAATTGTGGTATTTCTTGATCGAGAATAATAATTTTATCGGATCATTCGGCAACCTTAATGGCATACAAACGTGATGCAGGATGCAGATATTAGTGTAAGATTCCCCTAAGTATGCAGTTTTTACGCCTAGTTAATCTTCCGAGCATCCGTCATGACAAACTCATTTTCATATACATTTTTTGGAACACTTTTAGAGAGGAACCGCTTCATGTTTGGCAACTACCTGTAATTATCTTTCTTTGTATATTAAACGCGAGCCAAGATCCGATCTGGAGATTCGTATTACAGACGGTGAAGGAATGTTGTGTAAACATTTAGCCTTGCCCGTTGTTAAAAATGGATAACATTTAAATTTCTATTTCGTTTGAATTGTTCCGTGTTCGGTGACTGTGAAAATTATTACAAGAATACGCTTCGTATCTTCAGATGAAAGGCCTTTGTTTCGGCAAAAGGTAAATGCACGGGATGACATCTTTGTCTCGAGAGAAACTTTGCCACGAGTTTGGGTTCTCGAAATTGTGTGCAGTGGCAGACAGGGATTTTTTACATTCATGAAAATATTTTGAATCTGATCATATCTATGATCGGTAATCATTAAAATTCTACATTCTGTGATCGTGATCTCTAAAGAAGAGGTCACTCTCTTATTCACGCTATAGTATGCACAATATCAAGAGGTTTAGGTCACACTGAGTATTGAAGTAACGAGAGGATAATCTCGCTTGTCGAACAAATTGTAAATTTTCTTGAAATAACGATGTACAAAAAAACGTTACATTTTTTATTTGTGAATAAAAACGTCTCCTCACAAATGAATGACGATAATTCGATGCTCCATAAAAATCCCCACAAAAAACACAGAAAAATAATCACGACATTTAAGATATCCGTCAACAAAAAAAAAATTCTAAATTAAATAACGCATCGTAGTCTGCACGTGTAGCATTAATATTTTAGGAACAAAGGTACAATGAATTTATGTAAATAAAATATTATTATTTTTTATTTTTTTAGTAATACGCCAGTTTTAAGTCCTCCCTTGCCTTATTTAGTTTCGAGTTGAGATTTCCAAAAAATCTGTCAAGCAAGATTAAAGCATTTTTCATAATATGTGCACGTATACTAAGGTGAGATAAATGTTAACATGCGTGCATTTCCTTAAAATTTGTTTATCATGGATCAGTTGTTGAGAAGTCGTAACCAGAAATGAAGAGAGAAATGAAATAGAAAGTAAATAAAATTTTCAGTCACAAAAAAAAGCCAAAAAATGCTTCCACTGAAGTTTATCAAAATACCAAAAATTTTTTTTGTATGCAGCAAGTAACGTGTACTAGAAAATTTATTAACCAATACCCAGAATGTTATTCGGTGCATATTGGCAGATTTTTTTATAAAATCTTCAAGACAAACTTATATTACTGATTTTAAACCAGGTTACATTATTATTATTAAGCTGGAATAAACATTATTATTATTATTATTAAAACAAAACAAAAAAAATCATTAAAATCAGTGCGTTTACATTTATGTGTTTATTACAGAGAGATCGTCTTATCTGATCGGGAGAATCGATTTATCTGATTTCACACGATTGCAGGTACGATTGTAAGTATGCTGGGTGAATTTTTTGGCATTTTATAATCGGACTTTTCAGACTGCGGAATAAATATATTATGGGAAAATGGAAACAATCGGTAATTAAACATACACAGTTATTTATGAGTTAACAATCATTCTTATGGTTTAACTAACAATATTTTTACTTATATTGTGTTTTCTGACATGCAAATGCTGCCATTGTAAAAAACAAAAATCGTATCTTAAAACGTAAAATATTCATTACTAACATGCGGGTGTCCTTATGTGTTCTCTACTGGGTGGTTCCTCTCGCGTATTGGTTCTTTTGTATGGACCTGTGCAACCTCACACTTCTATTCCGAATGTGGTTATGTTAATGCGGTACTCGCATGTTTTATATGAGGCTTTCGTGGTTGCTTTTAGATTGGGATATTCAAGATGTATTCTATTGTTTGTGGACCTATGCACTCACATAATAGTTATCTTCCGTTAATGCATTAAATTCACGCATCAGTCGCATATTGCTTATATATTGCTTCGTAGCTTCCTGCTCTGGAAGGATAACATCAGGTAGGTAAGTCATTTGGCCTACGTTCATTATATTCTTAGTTTATATCCTGCCTTCGTTTTATTGTATCCAGTAAGGTTTACGGAATTTCAGATGATTTTGTTTGAACACAAAATCATTATTGAAAAATAGGTGGAATATTTTTTAATTAATCTCTCGCTAACGTTGCATCGGTCAAACATATAAACGGATGCCCACATAAGTCAGGAGACGTTATGAACAAACCCCAAGTAAATTGGAAAAGAGTAATATACTTTGAAGACTTTAATTATGCGTAAAATAGTGGAATATATATTTTTTGTTTTTTTTTTTACCAAACAGATCATTAAATGACATTGACCATCATAGACAGACCTAGTGTGATATACATGTTTCAAGACCAGTCTGTGGCGTACTATTGATACAATAGAACAGTAAAAAACTAGTGTATCAGGCGGGTACGTGAATATAATAATAACTTTGCAACCAAAACCAAAATATTATTTAATATATTCATACACATATACATTTAAACCCTTTGATTGGTAGAAAATTAACTATGTTATTACTACCAATAGTTAATAGCTAAGCTAAGAACTGATAGACGATTGGACCGCGAAGTAAGCAGGGAGGCGTGTCCCTGTAGCGCGGTAGTGAGTAATAGAATTGTCTAGATCGGACTCTCAGGTAGGTATACACAATAATTACTATTCGTAAGTAGGTATATAAGCAAACATTAAAGAGAAGATTGAGAAATAAAATTTGGGCTAAACGAATTTCAATTCATTACTCGTGTGCTCGATTGCCGTAACGTGATAAGTTTGTACCGACAAAAGGCGAACCATTTGTTATTCGTAATATAAAATATAACCTACATTTTCGGAGCACTGCACCAGATATAATGGATCGAGGCTGTGCAGTAGGCTTCTAGGTGTTTGCTTTTATAAAAGGGTACGTAATTAGTTCTATTTAAAATATTAATCAATTTCAACATGACCTTTTCCATTATTTTCACTCTCGTGTACTGATTGACCGGCCAAGGTAACAATCTTATGTTTTTTGTTGGCAAATCTGTGACCTTGTTCGCGTAATCGACCAGATAATGTAATAAAAAAAATATTTTAACGCTTCATTGTATGGTAAATCAATTTTTATTAAAAATATATATAAATGGCGAACTGCTGTAGGGCAATGTCTACCAGAACGCAATTGTTATCTGTGGTAATTTTATAATAGCGAACTCAAGCAAGGATAACATCATCAACAAATTTACAGTGAAAAATAGGCATTCTAATCATCTTCATCCAGATTTAAGGGGAAGATAATACCTTGTTTGTTCTATTTAAAACATAAATTTATATATATTATCAAGAAAGAAGTGGGCCAATGCACGTAACATATTTTTTGATGATAATTTTTCTAAAATGGTAATAATAATTCTTCCTCTGCATTACAAATTTTGTATTAAAAGATGCTTATAATTTTTTCTAAATTGTGCCTGAAATGAAAACGTTTTATTTATTAAATAAGTATTAAGCGATATAGTTCTTGTATTATTTATAATATTGAAAGATAAATTTTCGAAAGATAATCGTCATGATCATTGACTGCATTCTCCTCATCTTAATCAAGACTGCCCTCCGTGATAATTTAAACCTCAGGGATGGGCAGAATGCTTTCCGCAACTACAAGACCCGAGGCACTGAATTTAATACTTGACCAATCTCGAATTTTAATATTGTTTTCATAATATTCTTTATTTATCAACCCCTTTTTTCTGGTGTATAATACAGATTAATGACAAGTTTATCAATGTTGGTGCATATGTTTATTTATATTTACAAAAGAACTATATTTCTGTACAGGTTTTTAATATCGAATTACATCCACATTTGACGGTCTGGAAAAGAGCCATTGATAGGACTTGTAAGGAAATTAACTATTGCATTTTAAACATTCATCAAAACTTTTGTATAATATCTAAATCTGCACAGAGTACAGAATAAATATTGCAGCCTGTTACGCTCACACACGTCAATATATGAAGGCGCCTCTATAAAAAGGGTCTGTATAGTACATCAGGTCAAAAAGTGATATTATTATTTTAAAATGTTCTATATAACAGTGTGCACTATGTGCGGTATTTATTTTCCATGATTTCAACTCAATCTTTCCGAAATTTGACCTCAAAAGGTACAAAGCTAACGTCCTCTATATTCATCTGGTAGTAACAAATATGACGATATATATGAAAAACGACAATTCCAAGATGTCACTGGGATTGCTTAATAACAAAAAAACAAAGAAAATATAAATAAAACGCAAGTGAATTTTATAAAATGAATAAATTGAGATTCTGGTTACTTATTTCACAAAGTGTTTTTCCTCTCTCTTGTAAAATTTTGTTTTTGCATATAGACCCTTTTTATAGGGACGCCTTCATATGATACATAGATTTTACATCGTTTATTTCAGAATAGTTGACAACAAGTGCGATAATCAACAATTAATCATTTGGTTACAAATATGTGCGCTTAATATTTTCGCGTTTTCTAAATTGATCTAATATCTCATATTATTAATCGACTGATGTCAATGATTGCCCATTCAAGTGACCTGATTTAGAAGATTATCTTTTTAAACTATTTGGACTCAATACAATTTCATAAATTGGAAACTCTAGAAAACAGGCGAATATTGTCAGATCAATCCTTTCTTTTCCAAATAATTCATAACCTTATTGATTCTCCTGAAATCCCCAGCTTGCAAGCTTTCTACGTCCCATTCCGACCTACCAGACAGAAGTACCTCTTTTCATTTCCAATTTATCGAACCAACAATAGGAAATCCTCTCCCATTCCACGCATATGCTCAGATTATAATTACCTCTTAAATTCAATAGATCTAAATGTGGAGACCTGTAATTGTAATTGGCCATTTATATTAAATCAATGTTTTTTATGCTTCTTTTTTTGTGCTGTTGGTCTTCCATGAACATTAAGTAAATAAATAAATATTTTTAACACTCAATATGAAGCGTATCGTCATACGGTGAGGCAGATACTACAAACTCGTCCCCCTCCCTGATCATGTATTAGGTCCTTACATATGAAATTGGCGTTTTGCCGTACTGGCAAATTTGATCTCAAATATCTTCTCTTTGGTTAGGAATTCCAAATCCAAATTTATACAGCTATTTACTCATGTATTTGTGTTTTGAAAATTATAATTCATTTGTTTTTTCCTCAATTGTTTTTTTCTTTGCGTCACTCAGTTTACAAAATGAAAAACTTGAAATATCGCGTTATTTACGAGTACGAGTTCCACCGTGGCACCAGTGCTGCAGAAACGGCTCGAAGGATTAATGATGTGTATGGCGACGGTGCCGCAAAAGAAAACACAGTGCGTTTTTGGTTCCAACGTTTTCGTTCTGGAAATTTCGACCTGCAGAACAAGCCCCGTGGACGGCCGGAGACCAAAGTTGATAATGAAGAATTGAAGGCTATTGTGGAAGCGGATCCATCGCAAACCACTCCGAGTTAGCTGCAGGCTGCGGTGTTAGTGATAAAACTGTTTTAATCCACTTGAAGCAAATTGGTAAGGTGAAAAAGCTTGAAAGGTGGGTACCTCACGAATTGAGTGAAGCAAATCAACAAACGCGCGTTGACTGCTGCGTTGCATTACTCAACCGGCACAATAATGAAGGGATTTTAAATCGAATCATTACCTGTGATGAAAAGTGGATCCTGTACGATAATCGGAAGCGCTCATCGCAATGGCTGAACCCTGCCGAACCAGCCAAACCATGCCCCAAGCGAAAATTGACTCCAAAAAAGTTACTTGTGAGCGTTTGGTGGACTAGTGCTGGTGTCGTTCACTACAGCTTTCTTAAATCTGGCCAGACGATTACGGCAGATGTCTATTGTCAGCAACTGCAAACCATGATGGAAAAGCTAGCTGCTAAACAACCGAGGCTGGTTAATCGCTCTAGGCCACTGCTGCTTCATGATAACGCTAGACCACACACTGCACAACAGACGGCTACCAAATTAGAGGAGCTTCAATTGGAATGTCTACATCCACCGTACTCTCCGGACCTTGCCCCAACAGATTACCATTTTTTTCGAAATTTGGATAACTTCTTGCAAAGGAAAAAATTCAACTCCGATGGGGCAGTCCAAACCGCCTTCAAAGATTTTATTGATTCCCGTCCGAATGGTTTTTTTAGTAAAGGGATCGATGAACTACCTATGAGATGGCAAAAGTGCATAGATACCAATGGTACATACTTTGATTACATAAATATATTATAAAAAAAAAATCGACTTTATGTTCCTCCCATACTAAACGCCAATTTCATATGTAAGGACCTAATATATTATATACATCACGAGCCCCTTTACGTCTATGTTAAAGTTAAATTTGAAACAATCGGTTAAATGATGTTATATCTGTCATTGTCAAATTGACTTATCTATGTTTTTGTCCTGTTTGTGTTATCCTTTAATTGTGGGAGACATTTAACTATTTTTTTTATGTATTTCATCTTATCAAGCGATTGTGTCTCCTTGTTGGATGACCGAATTAAATTTAAATATATGAAAGAGTCCAAGGGTGAGCTCATCCCTTCCCCGTACTGATGAAGCTGATTGGATAGATGTTGTGAAATGGGATGATGAATATACCCGTCATCAGTGCTTACGGTTGTCAGAGAACGAACACAGATTATGTATCATTTTTAAGTGTGCCATACATACATCTCTGTTGTTTAGAAGTGTTTCTGAACAGATTACAGAAGTACTGAGCGCCGCCCAGAAAGCCCCAGAGCCAAACATACTTTCAATCTCCACACCGATAAAGCCATAAACATATATACCGAGGCCATTTAGCCTTTGGGCTTTTGGAGGTGAAGCGAATGTCAAATAAAGTAGACATTATTTGTCGAATATTAATGTCGGATAGATTTTTTCACGAATGTATTAACACACAGAAGTCCTGCTCGACTTAATGTGATCTGAATCGTTGTGAAAATCTAATAAATCGTTATTTGTAAAGGTGTGGACAGACCATGTCAATGATTGGAATACATTTTAATAAACAAGACGCCAGAAGCTCTTTGGATATAAAAACTTGATAAGTACTAGCAAAACAAACTTTTATATACGTAAAAAAATTAATACGCGTAATAAAAAGGTAAAAAAGAAATTAATTGTCAAACCCTACAACTAGAACATAGCTCTGTATAAAAGTGAAACCTGGACAACTAACCAGAGAAAGAGAAATAAGTTGGAAGCATTTTAGATAGTGTACTGAACAAAAATGTATAAGACAGTGAACACTGCACCAAGAATACGGTTCTTTATTATGAAATAAGAATATGAAAAAACATTTTGTATCAAGCCGGATAAAAATAATTATTTAGCGATCGTTTGTGCCAGTGAACGAAAGAAATTTTTCAATGAGAGTTGAATTTGTCTTATTCTTGTACCAGAATCATCTGTGAATAGAAATCCTGTGTTAATTAACGATAGAACAATTAGATAAAAAAATATTACATCATATTACACCTTGGATAGTGAAATCACACGAGTGGCCCACTACAGGACAATATACTATAAAAAAACAAAGTAATTAGTTAGATAATAATGTATCAAACGATTGATTGTTTTTTTTTTTCATAATGCGGGTTGTGTAAAATGTAAAAAACGCCTGAGGACATTAACTAATGAAAATTCTTAAAATAATTTTTGCCGTACCGTTAAAAATGAAGCAATAATATGTACAGATAATTAATACAATAATACCGAGAGTCGAAATCGGAGATTCGCAATACTCCACGTTGCATAAACTTTTGAACTCTCCAAATGGAACTTGCCTGGCTATTGCTATAGGCTATTACTATAGGCTATTGCTATAGGCTATTGCTATAGGCTATTGCTATAGGCTATTGCTATAGGCTATAATTATAGGCTATTGCTATAGGCTATTGCTATAGGCTATTGCTATAGGCTATTGCTATAGGCTATTGCTATAGGCTATTGCTATAGGCTATTGCTATAGGCTATTGCTATAGGCTATTGCTATAGGCTATTGCTATAGGTTATTGCTATAGGCTATTGCTATAGGCTATTGCTATAGGCTATTACTATAGGCTATTGCTATAGGCTATTGCTAAAGGCTATTGCTATAGGCTATCGCTATAGGCTATTACTGTAGACTATTTCTATAGACTATTACTCGCACTGGAATAGTGGAACGATAATTTAATATGGATTTGGTTTTGCGTCTTTTGTGTGTGATGAATTGTATTAATTTTTAGAACGTATAAAATTTTTATCTACATTATATAAAATGACTACATTAGAATATAAATATGACACTGCAGTTGTCCATACACCAAAGATTTTTTCGGTCCAAGTCAATTATGAATACAAACACTATTTTTAGTTTTTTTTTTTCATTAGATTTATTTTAGAGTATCATCACAACATCTTTCGGAAACCTTAATTTCCTTCTTCAGGTGAAAATAATTGTCAAAATGGATTTCCACAAAGTAAACGCCACCACACCCAATTATCGGTCCAAATCGTTTATAAACTCTACCAGTACACTGATTGCAGGAACTGCTTATGTTAACGTACCGTAAGTACTCGAATAGCAACAAAAAATTAATACATATTTAGCAAGGTACCGAACGCGTGCAAAATATAATAATTTGTATCCGGGAAATACAGCTGTCTGTCTATCTATGTATGTGCACACATTCTGCAAATTGGTACAGCGCCAGGGACATTCAAGGTATCTCTAACGAAAGTAAGATTGTTTTCGTGCTATGATAAAATTAAAAAAAACTTATTTTTTCTTTCCAAATTACTATGCGTTCTGACTAATTTATCATTCTGACAATCTACCTTTCTGATAAAATCTACCTTACTGACAGAATCTAACGTTCTGACAGAATTCATTTAGTGTAGTTTTTATATTTTAATTAATATTAAAAATATTATTATTACCTAATTATAATATTTTACATTATACAATTTTTTTTTTTTACTACATTCTATACTTAATTATGAATACATAATATTTACATTTGCATTCTATTTAAATTGAATTATTAAAACATATTTATATTTACTTCCATAATCTATATATACCTCGTACAAAAATACTCCTACAATAATATCGGATTGTAATATTAAATATACAACATTAATCACTTTTTTACTTTAAAAAAGTCTTTTTTGTATTTCTTGGGCCCTTACAATGTAACAATTTCTTTCAGACATTATTTAAGAGTTTAAATTTACAATGTACAATTTGTTACTTATTAAATAATTTACGCTACCGGTTTTGACACGTCCGTGTCATTAACGAGCGTTATTTAAACTAATTTAAAATGCGAAAGTAGGTGTCTTTAGGGGCGGGGGTGATTTTTGGAGTGGGAGGGGCGAAGGTGATTTGTGGAGTGGGAGGGGCGAGGGAGGGAACATGGTTAATAATGGTGACTTACACGGGGCTATTATTTTGTAAACGATGTTAATATTAGAATTTAATTTTTTGTTTATTTCTAAAGTTTCTAGGGCGGACAATTTGAAAAATTTGTTGATATTAGTGTATTTAAATTTAGATCTATCTTTATTAAAAGTGTAGCCAGTTTCCAACAAGTGGTTAGAAAATTACGAATAATTATTATTTTTTAAACACAATTCATGTTCTCTTATCCTAGTTTTAAAATTTCTAGTAGTCATTCCTACATATTGTGCATCACAATCATTACATTCTAATGTATAGATACCACTCTTTTCCCATTTATTTGAGAGGTCTTTGTTGTTAAATAATTTTTTTAATTTTAGAAGTGGTGTAAAATGCTGGAGAAATTGAATTTGGTAAAATGTTAGATATTTTTAAAGATAACTCACCGGTATATTGAAGTTTTTTATAGATTAAGTTTTTATTACATTGGTTAAGTTACATTGCTTAGATAGTGGTAAAATTTGTAAATGAATTGGGTAGGTTGTATACTATTTGATCAAATTAAATTTCGGGGAAAATTTGATTTATTTTACAATCTAACCAAGATCAATTATTATAGTAATTTCTTTTATATAATGGCTAGAATAACAGGAACATCATTTGCCTCTTATGAGGGAATAATATACTTATAAAAATATCAATTTGTGCCGTTATGATTTACCCGGTTTTTAATGATATTCATATGTTTTATATAAGTCAACTGTTGAGAGTTATTAATATATTAAGATAATCCCTATTAAATAAGGTCTCGATTACATACAGCCATGGTTTGAGTGCACCTAGCTCGTCTACAATAACCGCAATGAGGCGTGTTGAGAATAGAAATAAAAAATAATAGTCATCATTTTAAGTACACCTCAATTATTTTTCTTTTATAGAGAAACATCGTGATTTAATTTTTGTTATTTACGAGTAAATTGATACAATTCCGTAATAGATAACAGTGCGACCTTAAAGCGAATGCCCGCCCGCTATTTACAGTGGACAAAAGTAATGGTTATAAAACACAATACTGTCGATAGTCGATGTGGAAACTAAACTGAAGATTGGTTATTTCACCAAATATAATGTAGGTCGGTGGTGCTGGTGGGTGGTGGTGGCGGTCTGGTGAGCTGGAACCTGCGCTAGCTGCGGTCCGCAATGAAGATCGCGGATAACAATGCAGCATTGTTGCAAATCTGCTTCGATTTCGAAAGCGGCTACATTTAAATTGGGTTATGAAGATGCTGTTTAGGTGAGATAGTTCTCTGTTCACGGCTGGACCTTGGACGAGTTTCGCCTCCATCGTAAACAGTACCAGGTCGACCCGAAGGAAGGAGAACTAAATCACGCTGCGTGCTCAGACAAAGGTGTTATTAGTGTGATTTAGTGGCTCATCATCTTTTGTTATGAGGTTATATCGAGAATTAATAGACGTAACATTTAAAAATGTAAGCGAAAAAATGTTCAATTTTATAACGATTTTTATTTAAAAATTATAATATATTGTTTTATAAATCATTGGGTGGGTTGTTCAGCATTGGATAGCATAAAAGATGCGCAATTGATTTTATTTATATTTGCATTTGAGGTTATTTATACCGGAGTGATATGCATGTGTTGACTGCGCCAGAAAGAGAGGGCGACCACGGAAGACGTGGCACGACCAGATTAACCAGATACTGGAAGATAGTCCTGTTAGAAGCCTCAACAACCGTCGAGCTTGCATGCGAAGATGTATGAATAAGCGAAAGTTGTATGTCAGGACAGAAGAGTATGGCGCTCTATCCTCTCTGCCTACCTCCGCGGGGAAGTGATATAGCGAGCCGACTTTGCCTTTAGAGGTTAATATGAGTTGACCTAAGCAATTTTCAGTATAAAAGGAGGGCTCTAATATTATTTGGTAAACTGATGTTTAGCAAAAAATATTAGATCCCTTCTTATAACCAAAAAATTCACCTCATCTAAAATTTCATTTCGGATATCTCACCCCATGAAATCTGTAAGTTAAGCCTATTTTATTCCTCAAGTGTTAAGCTTAATATGAACATTCTACACTGTAAGACATATCATAACAGAATATTGTTGCACACCACTAGAAAGGAAAGTAAGAATAATGTACGGGTGTGGGATATCCTCATATGAAATATATATGTCCTGGTGACGTGTTATAAACATTAAAAATGTTTAAAAATTTGTCTTTAAAAAAAAGCTTGTGTTATTCTAAAAATTACCCCAAACCAAACGGTTCGACCTTAAACTTTTGACCTTTTGACGCTAAAGAGATTTCCCATTTGTCTGTCTTCAAAGCCCGGACAAAAGGTAATTCTTTAGATTTAATTGACTCCCAGCAACTTTGGAGAGACAATGAATTATTGTGCAAAAGTGAAATGAGATTTGTAATCCTGACGAAGGCGCGGAGCGGCGCGATGCCTGTTGATGCGGATAGTCACCATTCCAAGATTCACTAATATGGCTCATGTCCTTGGATGTCCTGGATACTATAGTGATTAAAACACTTGTCTATTGATCATGATCGGGGGTTCAAGCCTCGTTCCAGGAGACCACTAAGTTAGTCCTATTTTCAAAGCACAAGCTGGTGTGAAGAGTCCCGCTATATAAAAGATAATATATAGTAGGACTCTTATATATATATTTAAATAGCACTGTTTAAGAACCAACAAAATTAGATGGACGATTAGTTTTATTCTGTCCCAAAGCGAAAGTGGTCGTTGGCCACAAAATGAATAGAGGCATTTTGGTATAAAACAAATAAGGTAAATCATTAAAAATTAAACACACATATTATAGAAGGAATAAATAACACATAAGGCCGAAAATTTAACTTGGAAATAATTGCTTTACCACACACAAGAATCATAATTCTTTTTGGTGAGGTACATACACACAAAAAAAATTAATTTGTAAACATTGTCTGTGTATGATTGTAAAAAAATATATATATAATTAATTGAATAAATAAAAAAATAAAAAGTTGGTAACTCATCTCTCAGCAAGATAAATATATTTTGTTTGACAGATAATTTTTTGTGTATTCTTCTTAGTGATTATCTTAATTTGATTAAATTATGTTATCAGTATATTGCTATAATTTTATTAATTACTATGTTAGTTTTTATGTTTTTTGTGATTTTTATTTAGCTCATATAGCTTACCTTTTATAGGCAACTAAAATATAGAATATCAAAAGATTGGAAAAAGACGCACATTCCTACCAGTACGTAGTTTTTTATGTTCTGAGGTTATTCTTCTTCTAAAAATTATATTGTATTTTATCATGAATGGGCATAGGGTTCCATTAGATATATCTTCGTTTCATATCAATAGATTGACAATCTACCTACAATCTACAAGAGGTGCATTTTAATTACGTTCACCCAACTTTCATCATTTTTGCTATTTCCAATACCTTTAAAATGGCTGCATAATATTTTATCATAATATTCTAAATTACGTAATCCATCCAAACTTAAGAATACCTACGTGTTTTCGAATTTCAGTTTTGCGAAATTTTGTAAAGAACTTTATTACGACATATTTAAACTGTAGTGCAGCCTCGGTGTTACAAATAGCTCGCAGTTATAAATTCATTCTGGCTCCATAAATACTAAACAAATTCATCGCAGCAAGAATGAGTAACATTTTAAAAAATTAATGCAATGGCAGTATTCACAATACACGATTTATTCTGAATCGTATTTTATTGCTCTGAGTTTTCATAAATCTTCAAGGACTTTTAGATTTATATGCTAAAATGGTTAGGGTATGTGGAATTGTAATCTAAATTCAGTTGATGCATATTACGTATTCCTATATACGGCGTTAAGCGTTAATAAAATAGAACTTAACAACTGGTACATTTAAAAGTATGGAGTATTTAAAAGTAACGCAGTAAACAACGGAATGAAAAATATTGGGTATACCTCTTAGGGACCATAATGTTATAGAAATATATAGGGGAACAAACAATAGTACCTAATGGATGTGGGTAGAGAAAGTAGCTCAGATAAAGTGAAACGAGTCACGGGGAGACAGAGGATGTCCGCTAGATGAAGTGACAGAAAGTGGCAACCGAGAATGGGTCGCAGATATATGGATCGCCGTAAGATGACACAGTGGGGACTACGGACCTGACTGGCGCAAAATAGGGATGCGTGCAGAACGAAGAGACAGACCTATATCCAACACTGATTGGGCCAATACAAAAGACTGATTATGGTAATTTATTTTATTTTATTTTATTAGGTCATCCAACAGGGAGACACAATCACTTGGTAAGATAAAATACAAAAAAAATAGTTAAATGTCTCCCACAACAAATAAGTCAATTTGACAAAGACAGATGAAACAACTTTACAGTTTCATTTAACCGATTGTTCCAAATTTAACTTTGACTTAAACACAAAAGAGCTCGTGATATATATAATATATTAGGTCCTTACATATGAAATTGGCGTTTAGTATGGGAGGAACATAAAGCCGATTTTTTTTTATTATAATATATTTATTTAATCAAAGTATGTACCATTGCTATCTATGCACTTTTGCCATCTCATAGGTAGTTCATCGATCCCTTTACTAAAAAAACCATTCGGACGGGAATCAATAAAGTCTTTGAAGGCGGTTTGGACTGCCCCATCGGAGTTGAATTTTTTCCTTTGCAAGAAGTTATCCAAATTTCGAAAAAAATGGTAATCTGTTGGGGCAAGGTCCGGAGAGTACGGTGGATGTCTTAGACATTCCAATTGAAGCTCCTCTAATTTGGTAGCCGTCTGTTGTGCAGTGTGTGGTCTAGCGTTATCATGAAGCAGCAGTGGCCTAGAGCGATTAACCAGCCTCGGTTGTTTAGCAGCTAGCTTTTCCATCATGGTTTGCAGATGCTGACAATAGACATCTGCCGTAATCGCCTGGCCAGATTTAAGAAAGCTGTAGTGAACGACACCAGCCCTAGTCCACCAAACGCTCACAAGTAACTTTTTTGGAGTCAATTTTCGCTTGGGGCATGGTTTGGCTGGTTCGGCAGGGTTCAGCCATTGCGATGAGCGCTTCCTATTATCGTACAGGATCCACTTTTCATCACAGGCAATGATTCGATCTAAAATCCCTTCACTATTGTGCCGGTTGAGTAATGCAACGCAGCAGTCAACGCGCGTTTGTTGATTTGCTTCACTCAATTCTCGAGGTACCCACCTTTCAAGCTTTTTCACCTTACCAATTTGCTTCAAGTGGATTAAAACAGTTTTATCACTAACACCGCAGCCTGCAGCTAACTCGGATGTGGTTTGCGATGGATCCGCTTCCACAATAGCCTTCAATTCTTCATTATCAACTTTGGTCTCCGGCCGTCCACGGGGCTTGTTCTGCAGGTCGAAATTTCCAGAACGAAAACGTTGGAACCAAAAACGCACTGTGTTTTCTTTTGCGGCACCGTCGCCATACACATCATTAATCCTTCGAGCCGTTTCTGCAGCACTGGTGCCACGGTGGAACTCGTACTCGTAAATAACGCGATATTTCAAGTTTTTCATTTTGTAAACTGAGTGACGCAAAGAAAAAAACAATTGAGGAAAAAACAAATGAATTATAATTTTCAAAACACAAATACATGAGTAAATAGCTGTATAAATTTGGATTTGGAATTCCTAACCAAAGAGAAGATATTTGAGATCAAATTTGCCAGTACGGCAAAACGCCAATTTCATATGTAAGGACCTAATATATGATTAGGGAAGGGGACGAGTTTCTAGTATCTGCCTTACCATATGACGATACTCTTCATATTTAGTGTTAAAAATATCTATTGAATTTAAAAGGTAATTATAAACTGAGCATATGCATGGAATGGGAGAGGATTTCCTATTGTTGGTTTGATAAGTTGGAAGGGAAAAGAGGTACTTCTGTCTGGTAGGTCGGAATGGGACGTGGATAATGATTAATGTCTGCGAAAAACCTATCTCGGCCAACTTCCACGACCAGCATTAACATTATAAAAAACGTGCTCCCGTAAGAAGGTTGTTTAAACGTGAACGAGGCAAAAGTGGTTAATGTGGCATTATATCTTCTCTGTGTAACTTATTTTATAGAATAGTAAGGACTTTATATATCAGTATAGAAGTAAAAGTTCTCTTGAATATTTCCACGTGGTAATTGAAATGTATTCGGGAATTCTAACAGCGAAAATGCTAAAGGGTTTAAATTACCACTTTTATTCGTAAAAGCCAAGTAAGCTTACTTCCATAGAAACCGAGTAATTGAATAGGTAATGCTTTTGCCTGATCCATATTTGCAACACTTCTCTGGATTTTATTTTTTTATTTTGGTAAATTTACAACTCGCTCCTAGGATTCACCATTTTCCACCAGAAGAGTAGTATTTTCTTCAAATAATAACCATAAATAATAACTACAGATGCACCGAAATTCGTTTCATATTCGGTATAGCCGAAATTCGGCAACTTTTATCGAACTTCGTCTCCGGCCGAATTTCGTTTAAATCTGCCGAACTTCAGTAGCTTTTTAATAAACTAGCTTTTGCCAGTGAATTCGTTTACTTCGAATTCGTAATTCGAATTCGAATTCGTAAACTTCGATTTCATCACACAGAAACCTATTACTGGGATAAAAAGTATTCTTTGTGCTTTTTTAGACAATAATCTATCTCTGTGCCAAATTTCATCCAGATCCGTTCAGTCGTTCTGGCGTGATTGAGTAACAAACATTCATTCATCCATCTAAACTTTCACAATTATAAATATAAAACAAGTAGGATTTAAATAAGAAATGGAAAAGTATAAAGAAATTTAATTTAAAATGAAATCTAGACAAAATGAATGGATTGTTTTTTATTCTCTAGAAAAGAAACCACATCAAGTATCAACAATATATATGCTTTAATAAAATAAAATAATAAATTTTAATATATAATGTTCTATAGCAACTATCCAGTACTACATTGTGCCGCTTAATTAATTAAAAAACATACAGTAAATAAACAATAACACGTGTTTTCGTGATGGCGATGTATAATGTATGTATAAGTTCTCAACACATATTGTGTTTCTCTTTTTCGGTGAAAACATATTTTTAAACCAGTTATAATAATTCGCCAGTCATTAGCGGGTTAGTTCTCGGCACGAGGAAGAGCATTGTAGAGAGACAAAGTCGACAATGATGATTATAATATATAAGCCCAGCTTCCCACGGCTCTGTGAGAGATATCTTCAGGTCGGTTTACATGGGATTGGCCGTGTGCAACCCGAAGCGCGAATTCACCGCGAATTTCAATTGTTTTTTCCCAAATTAAGAAATGCCTTTCCGACTCACTTCGCGATAAATTACTCTCGAACATTCTGTGAGATGCAAGAGGTTAGTTTCGAAAAGAAGAATGCATATTATGATCAATTTATTGTTAATGTGTGTACACATTTGTGTAAATTTTATTTTTTAGTACAAAACTCTTTAAATTCGCTGAATATTTCTTTATTTGGCTTTTCCCGATATACGATTATAATTATTAACATATGTCTCCCTTGTATTTTGGTAGCTACCCTTTTTTCCATACAGATTAGTATAAATATCTTGGCACTTTTGAAAGAGCACGGGATACAAGGTAAGTGCACTGCATATTTATAATCTATTGTAATAAATATTTAATGTTCGATTTTCATGTCAAACTGACATTATAACTGTGATTGTTTTTATGTTCAAATTGTCAAGGTATACATATATATCTTATTATCATTACGTATTACAATATTATACATATATATTATATATTATAGATATATAATATATATATCTATAAAGGAGCTTAGGAAGGCCAAAATTAAGAAGGACCGACAACGTTCTCAAAGACATTCCTGTGTTACGGACAGACACGCCCGTAACAAACGATTATTTTAGAATAGGGTGGATCACCGATTACTCGCCTGTCTGCTGCTGCTCCGGGCGTCGTGACGTCACTGACGATGAGTCACAACTCGCTTCTAAATCTTGATGATGATGATGATACTTTTGGAAACACCGGAGAGCAACGCTACGATCGACGGTGTTTCTTCAGGGGTTTTAATTCACAACAATTTACACACAAGAAAAATAAAAAGCAAAGTTTTTGTTTCAGAAGGAAACCTAGCGAAAAACGGGCAGTGACGTTATAATAAACTATTTGTCGCACAAACACGACAACAAATATTAACTGGCACTAAGGCACTGAGAGCACTGTGATTTCGCTAGGTTTTCGCAGCCTTTTTATTTGGGTCCAGCCAAAATAACGGGAAAATAACTGCCAAAAAGGGATTAGTGAGAGAGGGGATTTGCATCTTTATTGTAGGCATCGGCGTAACGTGGTGGACCACGGAAGCTGTGCGCTCGGTCTAGCGGAACGACCGCTGGGCGCCGGCGATACCGTGCATCGGCGGCGCATATCTCGCGGCGCGCGGATATTTTTTAAGATAAATCCGCTCTCTCATATCTCCCGCTAATGAGTCATATGTCAAAATGTGCGTCTGACATGCCCGCATGTGGGTGTAATACGCAGACTACTATCCGGGCATGTCAGCGCTTGCAAATCACGTGCATGTGATAAAAAATGAAACTTCTTTATTTATAAAATTATCTAAATTATTAATATCGCATCAGGTAGCCCTTGTTTTTCTGAAGAAAATGACACCTCACACTTTAATTATTGAGCTCTCTAGCGATAGTGAATCTAAATTTAGCGCCGTACGAAAAAATGTACGGCGCGCTATCTCAAGTCACGAGCCGTGTGGGTGTCAGTTGTTACCTGCCCCCATCTCTATTGGTCCAGAGATGCGGAGCAAATACACTTTAGCTGACCGCTCCATAGGCGACTACCTGATTTTTACTTTGCGATTTTATTTCAGAAACAAAATTAAAATATTTAATTAAGCGCGCCCGCGGCCCGAGTGACTCATCGTGAGATTTTAATCTCTCTCCCTCGGCCGCGGTCGTCGCTCTAATGGATGACTCATTAACGGGACCCTCATTGACAGTTATATACATAATTATCAAACACATTTACAGTTATTCTTAAGCTATTTTGCCTTTACGGCCTGGACCCTATACACGATTCAAGACATTTATTTTTAATATTTAATATTATAACATATTTCAAATTAAGCAATAAATATTTTTATTCTTCGAATTTTGATCCTGTGCGAACCATTCCTGCCTTGGAGCTTCTGAACTGGAGAGAGCTGGCACTAAACCGAGATGAGTGGAGGAAGACTCTTGAGGAGGCCAAGACCCACCAGGGGTTGTAGAGCCAAGAGTGATGGTGGTCATGATGATGATGACATGTATATATTATTATTATTATTATTACATAAAAAGACGAGAAGGTTGAGGGATGGTACCAAATAAACATTCTTTAAACTGGCTCCTTTCACTGCTTTCCATTCTCGGTGAGATTAAGATGCATCTGTGTGATGTGCTTCGCTCTAATGATTGGACCTGATGGCTTGTTGTGACGTTAAAACATTTTTTAAAAATGTGTGGAATATCGGTTTATCTCTGGACAAGCCCACCCGTTCTTTTTACAAATCTACGCAAAGGCTTCGTTATGCAATAGATTCAATTATGTAACCGTCATTATATTTTGTGTAACCAATTTTTAGAACTTTTACGAAAGGCTACGAGGCCCAGGAAATGAAAAACATACAAACAAGATAAAGCTGTCTAGAAAACACGTAATCATACTTTATATTACTATTACACATTTACAAATTTCCTATGTAGAATTTTAAAAATATGTTTTTTTCTTTTAAAATACATTTTACATATTACATAGGTATATGAAATTATTTCAATTTGTAATGAAAGATAAATTAGATGTTGAAGTTTTTAAGCATAAACTATTTCATATATGTTATGTAAGGTCGCTGTCCAAATTCAAGGATTTGATTTTTTTTTGTAAATTGCGAATATTTAAAAAAAAAAATGTTTTATGATAAAAATATATTGTACTATTTAACTTCCAATTGTGTAAAGTCATTTTGTGCCACGGTGGTTCTTAATCGTAAAGTTGACATTTTTATTTGTCTCTTTATTTTATCTATTACTGCCTATGCGGTGAAATTTATTTATGAAATAATCTTTATAGGTTCGGAATAGGGCGTTAATTTTGTGTAATTTTGTAAGAGATGGTACTTTAAAATCTTAAAGTATAATCTACAGTAGGAAAGTCGTAAGGTTTTTTAATCATGGTTTTAATGATTATTATTTGAATTATAATTAATGACTGTACGGTGCACTTATAAGATTATCTTAATACAGTTCTGAATTATATTACACCGGGTATCGACCCAGTTATGAGGTCTATATCAAATTTCAATAAGCTCTTGATTTTCAAAGTGTGAAAATGGGTGCTGCGTTGATTACAAAACCAATATTGCATTCTTTCAAGCAGCAGGTTGGTATTGCGCAATGATCGCTATCATTCGGCTGCTATCGGAAGTAAACCTGCATTCTTGTCAGGGAAAACTCAGAAACATGCATGCTATTCATTTATTGTGCCTTGGCATCCTCATCTTACTGAAAATGTGCATCGAAAAATTATATATTTTTACGCAATGTCAATCTAAAATGATTTATAGTATCACGGTCATATTCAAGAAATAAAATGATAGACTTATAACTTAATGGCAAATTAATAAAAGATTGGGATTACAAAAAATTAAATGAACATTTAATTGAAATTGTAATTAATTGCAACAGATGCAGTAAAATGCCACTCGCAATGGGTTTTGGTCAACTTTCCGACAGCCGATAGTCGGATAGCCCTGCCTAACTTCTATTGCATTTTTTATTTTATTTTTAAAATTTGTTTTTGCAAAAAACATCGAACTGATCAATTTAAACCTGTATTTGAAGAATTTTTCTCTAGTGGAACCTAAGGATATTTCATTTCCTACAATTCCTAAAAATTGTTGTTAATATTCATTCACATATGTTTTATTACAACTATTCTTTGAAAAGGTAGTTTAAAATCTAAATAGCATTTAATAATAGCAAATACACTTAGCAGACACTTAGAAATGCCTTTGTTCTGTATAAAAAAGGCGCATATGTGGCGTATAGATGCAAAAGCGCCACTATCCATTGAGATTCACATGGGTAGTGGCACTTCTGCATCTAAACGCCACATATGAAGTCTTATAAACGTAAAAAAAGAAATTAGTGAAATTATAATAACTATTAATAAATGACTACGGACGTCGATATTATTTTTCCTTCTGAGAGGTTGTGCCAAGCGTTCAGTGTAAATTTTATTAAAATAAAATTTAGATTTTAAATAATAGTTACAAATAAAGCACATCATAATATTCTATACAATTTCTGGGTATGGTATGAAATGAAATGAATTATTCTAAAGCAATCCACTAGGGAAGAATTTTCTTCGAAATTCTATTTTAAATTTTAATTTATCAGTTTGGTGGTTTTAATACTTGAAGAACTTTTGCACGTTTTTGAAAACATATGCAAATGCATATCTTATAATTATTTAAGTAAAAAAAAAATGTGGATGTTGGCATGCCGGGCAATCGGCTGTCGAGCAGTTAGTAGTCATCCGGTGCCCCTTTAAACAGCTCTCCAAAATAATATTATTATCTGACGTACAAAAAAACAGACGTAAAAATCTAGGAGGATATTTTTTTTTTAAATTTTTTACAAATACATTTTTTTTACAAGATAGAGCTAGTTACATATGTTGGATTTTTCTCTTCTACATGAGTGACATAAACTCGTGTGTAGAAGAGGAGTATCTTTACATTTTACATTTACAGATGATAAAATATAAAATGTACATATTCATCATTTTATATGTATAAACAATTTAGTTATAATTAGTAAATAATAGGTACATATATATAATAATAATAAGTAAGCAATAAATAAAATAGTAAGTAAAGTAATAAGTAAGTATAATAAGTAAGTAATAAATAATATTAAGTAAGTAATAGGTACATGTATAATAAAATAAAAATTTAATTATTTATGAAGGTATTTTTTCACGTTTTTTTTAAATGCCTCATAATTATCCTCAGTATATTTACGAAATAATGAAATATATATTTCAATTAAAAATAAGATGATTAAATCATGAAATTTTTAACAAAATATGATAAAAAGGATAATAACGATCAGTAAATTAAAATAAAAAACTGGTGAGGTAGATGTAGAAAAAAAATCGTTCGTGTTTCTACTCATGTACGCGCGGTAGAAGTTATACTTAAAAACTAAAATAAAGACAACATTATATATCAATGACAATCAAAGTATTGAAATAAAAATATTATCTACACTGATCATTGTCAATTATTTTATCGAAATATTAAAATAATTGGGCAAGCAAAAACTTTCTTAAATTAATGGTTCACGTCTTAGTTAATCCCTGCTCTTAATGTGCAATACATGAGTATGGTACATTTTTGACGGCCTAGGTAGAATCGATGGTGATTATGTCACTTAGTTGCCGCGTTGCCGTTCGCGCGTCTGAGGTTCGAGTCGAGTAATTTTGTTTTTTTAGCCGTGAATTCGAACGAAATTATTATATTTAGATATTACTGAAACACTAACTGCAAGTGCATTTTGAGGTCTCGCATTTTAGCTACATGCTGTTTCCTACTACAATGCGCACGCGCAGTGTGCGCAACTTCGTAACAACAAAAATTTTATCCTAAGTAAGCCAAAAGAGGATAACTTCAATAATGTGTAATAGTGTCAAGGATACATATTTTAAAATATTCGCTTTGTCAAATATTATGGGAAGTCAAATCATTTTGGAATTATAGAAGACCGAGAAAATCTGATCAGAAATCTTTCATGCATCTCAATGTTGCTAATGGTAAATGCGACAGGAAGCGAAGACGTCTTAGAAAGTAAGTTAAACCAGATATTGAAGGTTGGCCTTGTCAGGCCGGTGCGAAGTGTTCTTGATCAGAGTGTCCAAAACGTTCTACAAGCATTTATATCAAACTGCATCAATTAGGCGGTCTATGAAAAATCAAATCAATGGTTCTCCTATGAGCTTTGGTCAGCAATCAACACTCACAAAATAGATTGGAAACAAATTATGGATACGTCGTGTAAAGAAGCATATTAGGGATACTTTTCTGCATTCTGTTTATCTTCGCATTGCAGCAAAAAAGCTAGATGGGTGTACGAGAAGTCAAGAAGAAGTTTGAAATTTTTATTGTTAAATTTTTATAGTGATTATATGACCTAAGAAGAAGAAAAAATGGAATGTAAAAGAAAGGAGATGCTTAATGCAGTTCAAAACAGAAGATTTCTGGATTTAGGTGACAGGTTTCACGCAATAATTCCGGATACACGTAAAGCTATGACACCGTATTGAAGATCCATCGAATCCGCAGTTCTAAAATGAAAAGATTAATCTATCTAACAGCGTTGCATTTTTTAAAGTAGTGAGCGTAATGCATGCGATCCATATGCCAACAGGGGACAGGAAAACAAAATAGTTTGTATAGATGAAAAATATAATAAATAACATATCGCGTGTATCAATATCACCAGCGTACACGAAAATAATCTTATCAAGAGACTTCTTCAAAAAACTCCTTTAACTGAGAACAGTGCTGAGAGCTGTTAAGAAAAACTGCACAGACGATAGACACACCAATATTATAGGCAGAGATAGAGAAGAGATAAGAATATTCACTTATATTAGATTAAAAGTTCCTCAATATTATTCGGATCGGGGTTGTAAGTCAGGACCTAGCCTGAGATTAATATGCCTACTTAATCTTTCACTGGATTATCTCGTGTGCGGATATTGTGCATGGAAAGGTCAGATATGTACTGTCATTCCTTGCAACGCCTTAAAAATGTATTAGCGAGTAGGCGATATACCTCGCTTCGTATATACGTCCATGTTCACGGAACGAGACACGATGAAATAAATCTCAGTATCATGTACAAGAGTTGAGGTTATGATCCGGAGATAAACTCAGAGATTAGTTTGAAATTGAACAGAGAAAATACTAAAACTCAAACGCGCACATCGATTTAACAGCGAGACTCAAAATGTGCGCAAAAAAGTGAGAAACGTCACCTAGAACCGGAGATATCTATAAGTATATATTCGGAAAAGTAAGATACACAGAAGGCATTAAATTATAAACATATATTTATACACGTTTATTTATATCGAAGAACACATTCTTATTATGAATTTTGTTGTGTTGTGAATTGTGTTGTGAAAGTTGTGAATGTGCAATTTCACAACAAAGTTCTGTGAATTTTAAAACCATATTTATTAATCAATTAGAAAGACATACAGAAAAATAAAATAGTAACGCACATAATAGTAACGCATTTTCTTGGATAGATAGGAGATCCCGGTAGCAGCCAAATATTTTTTGACATTTGATGCTTAATTTAAGTATGACGAGCATGAAGAATGATGCGAGATGGTAAAAACCGAAAGATTTCTCCGATGAATTTCGTGGTATCATAATCCCCGTCTCAGAATCAACTCGGGTCTAAAATCTCATTCGTAGACACGGGCCGATGTGATTCCTCTAAAATGCATTTATTGTAGTGACGCTTTTGAAAGACCATTGTCCTACGTATATAAAGTATTGCATCAATCAAAACTTGAATAGCGTGAAATAACTTTCGATCGAAGATGCCTTTGAATCGCTCAAATTGGAGTGAACCCGCAATGGTTGGTTTTTGTTGTGTCGTCACAGTCAAAAATGGTCATTAACTCCCGCGGACGGTAAAAATAACAATCGACGAAGTAACCACAAAATGATTGATATTTTAATAGAACTGAAATACCTCCGAAGGTGAAACAAATGTAATTTATTACGTAAATAATTGTTGTACGTTGTTACCGGAACACATTTCGCGTGTGGAGTGGTGAAAACTGAAATCGTGAATACGAATTGCCCACTCACGAACAAGCTGGGGGCTCTCTGCGGATTTTTGAAATCTCAATGACTTTAAGTGAAGGGAACAAAGGATATGCACCAGACCAGTTGTTTCCAATTTTTTTCATTGCAACACTTCATTTAATAATTGAAGATCCCATGGAAAAAAGTTGTTAACTAACATTTTTGCCAAAAATGAGTTAATAAGCCGTCTAAACTAAATATTGTGCGCTCTTTCCATTGGAAATAAGTTCAGAACTTAAAAATAATTAGAACATGTTCAAGTCATAGGGATGAACATGTTAACCACACTTTTTCATAAAAATCAAATCAGTTACTAATGGGAAGAACATGTTATCTTCAATAATAACATGTTCATGCCATCATTCTGAAATTAACACGCCATTTAATTTGATTGGAATATTCATGGTTAATATGAATTTTACTCTGGCAGTACTGTCGTATATTTGTTTTTATTTGAAGACTATTATAATATGTACTTATATATTATTTTTCAATTATTTTTAATGGTACTTACCATGTTTTGTATTATTAATAAACATGCCAGGTATTTTGTAATTTTTGATGGTAAAAACGTATAGCATTTGAAGGGTTGTTTGATGTTCGTGTTTTACCAATTTTAAAAAGGTGTTATTCTATTAAAAATAAGTTCCATAGGCGAAAAAATGGTTATTAACTACATTTTTTAGGGAAGATTAGTATATTTTTATGTTTTTGTGCATTAATGCGTTTTTTACTTTGTAAATACTTTTTTGATATTTTAGTGACATAAATCAATAAAAATTAATCTTGAATTAGCAATAAAATATATTTTTCAAAGGCGAAATGCAAATGTCTAATTATCTCAAAATGACTTGAATGTTAGTTAACAACTTCTTGCCAGGGGGTCTTCATTGTATTCTGTTAAATTCAATTCTCAAACCTCCCAGTCTTGGCGAGAGCTGTTTGGATGGCAGAATGGCAGTGTTAGGTTTTTGCGGTTGTTCAGAATCTGTTCAGAGCCTAATAATTCTGCCATCTTTTCGCATTCCATTATAAGGTCCTTCATCGTATCCTACAATATCCCCGAAAAATAACCAGAACTTACACGGCTATGACGACATCGTCCTATCTACACCTCTGCTGCTTTCTGTATTCCCCTGCACGATGATCATATTTCTCATTGCAAAGAATGTGTCCAAAATATGCAGCTTTTCTTTATTTGTCAGTTGAATATGCCCATCTTTCTATAAAAAAACGTTTATATGACAGTATTAGCGCGTTTTTCGAATATTGTCCTTAAAAAGACAGCACAAAAAAACCTGGAATATACTCTTACTCCTTCATCTACACTTTCGTCTTGACTTACTTTTCTATATCTTTTCCTATTGGTTTGATTTGGTTTCTATCATAATTTTTTCTAGATTGATTCTAATAAGGTTATTGAGGATTACTATCGGGATATCGAATATAATAATTTCGCTGTCTGTCAGTCTATCCATCCGTCCGTACATTCCGTAATTTTCTGAAATAAAAACTTTATGTAATTAGAGTGTGACACGCAATCAGCGCGTGGCATATCTTGCGCGGCGTGACCAAGGCAAGTAATTATTATTATTTCGCGTGCTTTTTCAAGAGTGTACCGCTAGTATTTATATATCTCTGAAACGTTAACAAATGTGACGAAGAATGGCGTAAAATGAGTGGCAGGGGAGAGACAATAAAATAGAATCTTCGAAATATGCAGCTGGAAAAGAGTACCGAAAAACACGTGTACATTCAAGGCAGGATCCTCAAATCAAACCTTCATTTTTCAAAAATGATTATCTCGAGGTGCTAGTAGTAAGCGGAAATTTGTAAGGTCGGAGAAGGTGATAATCTTCTACTCGTAGGACTGACCGACCAGTTCAAGCAGGCCATGGGCTTTTCATTCAGATTGGCTCATCGAATCACATAGTGCAGGGACGAATAGAGCAGGATAAATGTCAATAATGAGAGAAGAAGAATAGGGTAGCGTTTTCAATTTTTGGATGCTGAAACTGTTTTTATATTTAATTTATATTTTAATTTTATTTACATTATTTTAACATATTTCAGAATGGAATCAGGAAACAGCTTAATTGACTAACGAATCACATTTTTTTTAAATGATTCGTCATGCAATCTCCCTATTTCAGTATATTTGAAATTTGAATTGTTGATGGCTTTCGAAGGATGCTGTCGTTTACTTAATTAAATTAATGAAAAAAATTAACTGGGCTCACTGAGTTATTTAAAATAAATAATTCAAATGGCAAATTATAATTTTCATCATAATTTCCACCTTTTTGCGTCCAATATGCGTTGCCGATAGGTACGAATACTTCAAAGTCACTAGTACCTACTTATTTAAGGGAAAAATAAGTAAGTAGGTATTGTATAATATGGGAATGATTATAGCCATGTTTGTGTTTGTTAAAATATTTATGGTTGAGTAAATAAATTCCATAAAAAAATTTAATAAATCTATAAGGCCACTTACTACACAGTAATCAATTAAAACTTAAAATTAATTAAACATTGCAATCAATTTAATCATATCTATGCAGCAATAAAATTAAAGTGTTTGTTAATTTGTACTTAAAATTCTTTTTTTACATCAAAGGTTATCAAACGTTTGATTAAAAAATAGTTTTTTATAGTGCTATAATATGTAGGGGAGGTATATACTAGCGCGTAAAACTAACGCTCGAGACACGGGTCATTTTTTAGAGGTTTACGACAAATCTATCTAGTATTTAAATAGTTATAAATGTTATCACTTTTTGGAATTGGTTGCTTATTGAAGGTTACTGAAAAGTTTTTTTGAGTTTATGTGCACAGACATAGATTCTCAGACTTTTGAAACAAAAATGTGACTTCAATCCGGGACTTTTTACGGGAAAGTCCACTCGCTGTGGTTCATCCTGTGTTGTTTTTTATATTTTTATTGCTTTATCATGCTCACGTTCATCTCAAGGATATGAATCATTTAATAATGTATGGTTTCGATACAATTTCACGTAACTTGCTAAATATAGTGAAATTCCAAATATAATCTATCACTGGGCAGAGTTAGAGTTAGCAGTGTTAATTACATTTTAGTGTGGTAGAACGTGTTCCTTTTTTATTATAATGTCATTAAATATATGAGTATTATAATTGTTGATATTTCAATTACATCTTAGGTCTTCAAAAAGGGCTCTGTAAGGCGACAGGGTTCAGCCTAGGTACTTCATACTACTAGACATGGCTATTCAGGCGCTCACAATAACTAAAAGCGAACCTATTTATTTATTTTATTTATTTATTTATTAATAATAAACGTCCTCGTGGGCTTTTACAGTACAAGAATATTAACATGATTTTTATATTCCTTACATAATACACGTTTTACAGTAAATAATTAAAAATAATAACATAAATTGAACATATTTAAGATGAATGAACAATATAAAATAAATGAACAGTAGAAATGAACAATATATATAAACGACGATTAGTACACAAGCAAAAAGTAACAATTAGAGACTTTTAAAACAAAGATAACTTAACCAATATACCAGATAAAGAAGATAAAAAGATAAAATAAACCAAAAAATAAATATAAAAGATAAAATCAAAAGGTTTAAAAATTTAAAAGGGAAATGAAAAATAATTAGAATTCTTTAAAATAAAAAGATATATATATATATATATATAATTAATGGGGAACAAAACATAAGTAAAAATTTAGTCCATTAAACTGTAATTAATTCTATTGGAATATTCTAAGTATAAGCAATTCTTTAATTCGGATATGCTCCTACAACGAAAACTATCTGCAAATTCCGAAAATTTGTTTCCAAGGCGATGCCTGCGTGTTAACGGTGAATTTAATACATAGATATTTCTGTGGAACCCTACAAAGAACACTTCACGGTGTCTCGTTTGTCTCGGCATATTATACGAGACCATCTGAATCAGTTCAGGGCAGTCCAACATACTTTTAATAATTTTAAATAGGAACACTATGTCGCTGACATCTCTTCTGTATGATAATTTCTTCAAATGATGTACATTCATTAAATTATCATAATTTATGCTTTCTATTAGAACACGCATTTTAAAATTAATTTATAAATCTCAAGAATTTTGTACTCTTTCTATTTATGTAGTTGGCACAGTTTAAAAAGCACTGCTCCAATTTATATCTCGGTCGCAAAGTTGGCATTCTGGTTGGGAGTGGTCCGCGTTCTTTCGTCCAAGGATTATTAATAAAGCACGTTACATGTATCAGTGTTCCGTGATCTGTTTTCCCTCTGCACCACTAGGACTATTGTTGCGAGTCAACCGTTGGTAATGACTTCTGGGGCTTCGGCGTACTTGGGACCCCCCCAGCCGTCAGCCATCGACCATATGCCGCCTCTCAGAACTCAGAACCTACCAGAAGTGACCGCATCCGGTCACGATAACCTCCGAGCGTCGCGTGTGTACGTTTCATTTTTTATTTATATCATAATATCATTACGGTGCGATTTGTCTAATATACAGGGTTATTTGGAAAACATTAATAACCTCGCAGGACTATATTCCTGCTTTGATTACGAGTCGAAAATGTTCAAGCTATCATGACCTAATATCAATAGTTATAGAGATATGCGACATCAAAGTTTGCTTTTTTTTTCCAATATTTCTGACTTATTTTTTGTAAAACGTTGGACTATCATTACAGTAACTTATATCGATTACAAAAAATTCATTCGTTTCAATACCCGTTAAATAAAATGATAAAAACCCTGAAAATTTTCCAATTGGAATGTTTTCCAATTGGAATTTGAAGGTTTTTATTTTTTTATTTGACTTATATTAAAGGGAATGAATTTTTCGTATTCGATATAAGTTACTGTAATGATAATCTAACGTTTTACAAAAAATAAGTCTGAAAAATTGAAAAAAAAATGCAAACTTTGATGTCGCATATCTCCATAACTATTGATATTAAGTCATGATAGCTTGAACATTTTCGACTCATAATCAAGGAAGGAATGTAGTCCTGCGAGGTTATTAATGTTTTCCAAATAACACTGTATATATATACAGGGTGTCGAAAGCTAAGCTTTAGCTTTGATTTATTTGTTTACTTTTTAACGCCCATTACAGGCTTCTACATAAAAAAATATTACATAAAATCAAAAAGTATGTGCATTTAACAATATCGGAAATAAGCAGTAAAATATAAAATATATGAATATAAAGTACATGTTTAAAAAGCAATAAAAGGTAAAAGCAGTGAAAGTATCAGGTATAAGCAATAAAATGTGAGTATAAGAATTAAAAAATAAATTTAAAACATAATATAAGCATTGAGCATTTGAGTAGCTTGTTGGTCTTGTGGTTAGGACACTCGCCTCGTGATCTAAATAAAGGTCGCGGGTTTGAACCTCACTCCAGACTTGAAAGTTAGTCCTATTTTCATAGCACAAGCATTTAGCTAAGTTTGAAAATAGTAAGAATATTGATGTGATACGTATTCCGTGTTCGCATGTCTATTTAAAAAAAATAATCAAAATATCAGTGTAAAAATTAAAATTAAAAATATAAATTTAAAATATAAAATAGGGAGCAGTAATGTATATATATATATATATATACGACGTGAAGTTCTGTTGCTCCCAACAGAACTCCTCGTCGCCACCAGCTTCGCTCAGTCGGAGAAGAATCGGACTCACCTTACTTCCACAATTTAAACTCAGGGTACTTCTGGTGTCGTGTACGCTGCACTTCAGCTGTCTCTCACTTTAACTTATTTTAAATTGCAACAGTTCAATGACTAGGGTAATACAACGAAACATTATTTAGATGAAGGGGAATTTATTCAAATGAATTTTAAACAGAAATTAATAATGCCACAGAAGGTGACAATTTTTTTATGAAGTGTTTTTGGGAATTTTGCACATTGAAACCCTTTTCTTTACAATAAATTGAGGTGAAGATTTAATTTACCACGCCTCGACATCAGCGCTAGCGGCCGCGTCATACAAGGAGGGAAAAGACAGTGGAACTAAATACTTTTATACTACTGGCGGTGACGCAGCGCAGGTGTCGGTGCGTGGTATTCACATTCTGCAAATTAATGAACATCTGGGCAAAATTTCTATATCACATTTAAAACAATGAAGCTACAATAGTCTGGCACAAACACCGCTTCCGCACGTGCTTAGCAATGTTCCTTTTTTCTAAAACCGCTCGACCTGATGCACATGTTCTTGTATTTACGGAGTCAGATAACACGCAGCTCGCTCCAGGCGTGATGTGAAATTGATTATTAGAGAGAATTTGAATACCAGGCAAGTCGTGGTCTTTATTTTGCTGGCCTCGCATCTGAGGAGGATTGCTCCCTTAAGGGTCCAGAGAACAACCCCGCCCCGAGGCTTTGGGCGGCCGATGCAGATGATTACCGGAACATCACCTCTGCAGCTGCCCCCCAGGCGTTGCAATGGATTCACCTTTCACTCCATGCTGCGTCACCTGGCCATGGCGCGAAGCGCTCCCGTGGAAAAACCCTCTATTAAGACGAAAGACATTATTAACAACCAATCATGTAATTTCACATGTTATCTTTATGCCACTTCAAATTGCGTCTCTCGGAATGAGCTTACCTATTAACACGAGGGTTCACAAAAAGGTTCACATCTCGCGTGCTGAAGTGTCAGATTCCGAATGCGCCATTTTGTAATCTCGTCCCCGCCGTTCGCGACCGCTGTGAAATATCCGCAGTAGACCAAAGACATTATTTTGTTCCATAGAGTATTTGTGGTACCTACGCGGTCAGAAATCAATTTTTGGTGCAGATCGTTGGTGCGGGGATCGATAAATTCATTTCTTCAGAGCTTTCGCGAAGAGGTGTGACGAACAAAGGTTGCTACGTCACAATATATATATATTACACATTATTACATATATATGTTAATTGCAGTTAGTAATGAAATAATATTGTCTCTTAAAATAATGTATAAACTTTATTTTCACTAGACTATCATTGAAAACATCAACCATATAACCAAATTCATTACCAGTCCCCAATATTCTGCTAAATACAGCATTTTATCCTTTTACCTCTAATTCTTTGACTCTCATAGTTTGTCCATAACGTAAAGCTTTCACTTTTTTTTATTATATAACTCAAGTTATTATTGCTTTATGTTAATACACAACATGTTAATTCTGTGGAAACTTGTAAGATGGTCTCTATACTGTTCAATAATCATGAATAATCTCTTTATATGTACTGTTAGTTTCCCATAAATAAATAAAAAATAATTAAATAAATAAATAATTAGTACTGGAATTCTGGCGATGAAATGTTACTGTTTGTCGAGTTCTATTTGTAGGTTTTATTTATCCTGGTAATCGGATAATATTCGAACGTCATTTACTCGAACACACAGTGCAATAAATAAATCAAGAAGTTAATTAAGTCATGCAATGTTCGTGCATACGTCCATGCTCACTGAGTGTCCTTGAGTGAGAAGGATGTATAGTAGATCACTTCGTCCACCAATCAACATCCAGCATATATTTTTAAATACTTGTAAGGTGTTTAAAGAAACTGTTTCCGTTCTTCAGTATTTTACCGGTTTCTGTAAAGGAGATTAGAATCATTGTTTAAAAGGGTTTTGTTAAGGACGAAAAAAGTTTCTTTTTTTTATTAGGATTTGATCTTTTTCTGTTATTCAATTAAATAAATTCATATTTTCGATGTTTATAACCTTAACTTCGTTGTTGGACATATTTATTAATTTTAATTCAACAACTTTGTATTAACCACTTAACTAGTAGCTCCACGTCTACCGGTTTCGATACCACCGTATCTTCATCAGGACGGACGCAAACTAACTATCCATTATCTATTCTAGCAAACAAATCAAAACAAATCAATTTTTGAACGGGGGCGTGGCTACAGCTATGGTGGGGGTAATTGAGAAGTGGACGCCGAAATGGGGAATATGTCAAGTAACGGGTTATTCATAAAATTTATATAATTAACAACCAGATAAATTTTATGATTAGTTAGAGGAGATGCAATTATTGATATTTACATACTCAGAACAGATGCTTGTTGTATAGTAATAGATATTAAGGTACTTCATATCATAGTACCTACAATGCAATATATTGCTTACGATGTATTAAGCAACGTATAGCTTTTTCTGATGACGGGAGAAAAACAACACTTTAAGTAAAAGTTAATAAAAAAATCGACCCATATTCATAAAATTATTTCAATATTTTCTTCATACAAAATACATAGACAACGCTTAAATAATTTAGATGGCTGCTTACCGTGCAGTATCTTTATTGTAGCTCTCAGCATGGATTCGTGGCGATTCCAACTGTCGTGGAAATGCAATCTTAGTCCGATATCCTGACGTAAGACCGGGAAAGTAGGTAACGGAAACGGAGTAAAGAATATAAAGTTAAGGGGCAAGGTTTAGCTCTGCACTTACGGATAAAATTGAACTTTACGATCCGGATAATTACGTCCCCACCAAAGATGTCCAATTATAGACTGTTCCAGAAATGCCACCAGCCGGACGAGATGGAGGAAAATAGATCAATTCGCTACCAACGGAAAAATAATTGTACTGCGTCATAACCACAATCACTGTATCAAGAGTGAAGGGATCAAAGAGTTCCCACAAAATGAATACATGTCTGCAACTTTATCGAAAATCATGGATAATGACCGAAATGTATATCTTGTATTGCGTGGTAACGGATGGACTGTCGAGTAATGTTAAGTGTCAAAAAAAGAATACCCCGTGAGCGTTTAGAAATATTTTCGTTAGTAAATTATTATTAAACAATATTGTTAGTCAGTGGCGACACAATATAAAGTAATAAGTGATTTTTCGAAGAATATTTTTTCTTTTAAATGAAGGTTTGAAACTTTGTGGTGACATTATTATTAAAATAAAACACAAATAACAAAGACAACGGTGATCCTTTCATGAGATCAGGAGTTTATAAACTTAATTGAGATGATTTTTATTGGTAAAACAAAAAGAAATTTTAAAACTAGGGTTAAAGAACACATCAAAGCTTTAACTAGCAATGTTAGTTGAGTCGGATTTTGCAAAAAAATTAATAGAATATGACCATACATTTAATATTAATACAGGTTTATAATTTTTACATACTAGTGATAAGATCCCACAAATAAATAATCTAGAAATACTTAAAATTCGAAAAAGTGTTAAAATTAATTCAAATATAATAAGTAAACAGACAAAATTTGTGCACAACCCACTATTGAATATTTTTCAACTTAAGATTCCATCCCCTTCAGATCACATTACATAATTAACACCACCCACTCTCCCTCCCCTCATCCTCCCTTCACGGTAACACACTTGCATGGTTTATCTTTTTCAATTTTAGTACACAAACAATCCTGAAGAGGAGAAAATTGTTCTCGAAACATGTTGATTTTATATCTAATAAAGTGGTGAAAACAATGTGATTTATGTTTTATTTTAGTAATTAGTGATTAAAACGAAAGTTTAATGATTTTCTATAGTAAAGTGATTGTGTATGAAGTAAGAAAAAACGTCTAGAAGAAAGTGAATTCTAACCTATTGTAGTTAGAGAGGAAAGTGCACCACACCGTTCAGACACACAACCTCTGTCCCATCCACATTTAACTAATTTTTAATTATATATATTCAAGAACACATTCATATTTGTGAAGTTGTATTTTTTCAGAACAAGGTTCTGTGAAATTTTTTAAAACCAAATTAATTAATCGATTAGAAAGACATACAGAAAAATCTTATTCACGAAAAAATATTAGGCTACTACTGGGATATATTCACGGAAACATAGAGGGCTACTAAAGCTTAGTGGTCAGAGCAGCGGCCCCGGAAAGGAGGTGACCTGGTTTCGAATCGTAGCCGAATATTTTTTCGTGAATTAGGTTTTTCTGTATATCTTTCTAATTGATTTATTAATTTGGTTTTAAATATTTTTTAATTCATGTCTACACGACGATTATTGAGGCGTCACAAGTCTTTCACGAATGTCATCTGGCGGCGTTAAGGGTCGCCTGTCATCGTATACTATTTCTTATATACCATTCATTCTTTCCGCCAAGTAACCCTATATTATAATGTCATTGATTTTTTTTTGATAAAAACGATAATAACAATAACAGAGTTTATTCACTTTCTTGCAACGCATGTTGCGATACCGCCCGATCGCGTGCTGTGCCCACCTCCTCCTGTATTTCTCTAATTTCGCAATCGTTTTGTTTTCTGACCCAAATTGTGATAGTCAACTTAAATATTTAACCTTGTTTAGTGTTTTGTTTTAATTCAGCTTTGTTTCGCACCAGAAAACGTACATTCAAATGTTTTTTACGACCTAATTAACATTTTTTGACCTTAGTATTGTACTCTCGTTGCGGATACCAGACAAAGGAACACCGCGATATAAAATCTTAAAATTTATTTGAAAAATAGCAATGTGTGATTTTTTCCAACGTACAATGGGTACGCAACGCAGAAAATGATCCATAACTCTAACAAATATTTGTATTTATCGTTTGTCGTGTACCTCTCCCATGAAGCATTGGCTTTCTAAAAATGAAATTAGTACGAGGGTATCCTGTTTAAATATGTTCTGGCCTGCATTTAAATCGAATCCTACATGTCTGAAAATGTCTGAAAAAGAAATACACAAGTCGAAGAAGTGAAAAAGAAATAACACAAGATGGAAGATGTATGTAGATCGGATGAAAATGATGAACCTACAAGAACGAGTACTTAACAGACAAGTCTGTACAGGCGATGTCGGGGAATCGACAGCGCTTTCTACTCCCTTTCTTTTAACTCGTGGCGTCTGCTTGCTTGCTTGCTTGTCTATCGAAAAAACTTTATCGATTTTTAACCCTTTTTCCGTGATCCAATCGTGCTGATACTTTGCATACAGACTTGTAGCGACGACAAAAATGATCTTACAAATTTTCGTTTAAAATTTTTAATAATTATGGTATAATTTTGGATTTTTCCAAATTTTTTAATACTCCCTTTCGTAGCGTCACCCGACTCGAGCTCAACGCATAGGATAAGCGCTAAACCTGTTTTAACTAGGAAATCAGAAAGGGAGTATACTAAAAGCTTATTTTTTATGGATTAGTTTTTTACTCCCTTTTTATAACTCGTAGCGTCTGCGGTTTGTTATCTGCCGGAAAAACTTTGGAGCGATTTTTAACCCTTTTCCCGTGATCCAATCGAGCTGAAACTTTGCAGGCAGACTCGTGGCGACAGTAAAAATGATCTAACAAATTTTTTAATAATTAATTTTGGATTTGAAATTGTAATGTTTTTTTCAAATTGTAATCAATACAAACGGGTAATGACCCCGACGCGTGCAGTAAGCACGAAACCTGATTCAATGAGAAAGGGAGTAAAATAAAAACTTGGTTTTTATGGGTTAGTTTTTTAATGGTGTGCACCCATGTGGAGTGTACTCCATCTATTTCACAGCGCAATTATAGTATAATTTTGGATTTTTCGAAATTTTAATGGTTTTTTAATATTGGAATCAATACAAATGAATAACGACCCCAACGCATGCAGTAGGCACGAAACCTGATTCAATGAGAAAGAAAGTATAATAAAAACTTGGTTTTTATGGGTTAATTTTTTGGGTTCCACGAGGCATGTAAGTACTCGTAACGGGAAAGAGAAATAATAATATATTTCTCTTAATTACAATGCAGTCTATGAATATTGAAATATTTTTTGCAAATCATTTAAAAAATATTTTGACCGCTGAGAATTGCCAACATTAAAATGATTCTTGCAATTTGTATGTCGGTCGCACTTTTAGTAACATATTTTGAATAAATTAATTCTATAATCTATTCCGACACTTTGTAATTTAACAGCATATGAAATGATAGTGCTCTTTAAATGTTACATTTTTTTAAATGAATCGACTAAAATTTCTGCATCTATCCTAGGTCATCTATTCTGGTCTATAATAATTTAATTCGTTACTAGAGTAGAACTACCAACATTTTGCGTAAATTTGAATACATCATTTTACCCTGCCTTTCAAATATGTAGCACCTATAAAATATTAACATTTGAAGACCCCTTGGCGAGAAATTGTTAACTAACATTTTTGTCAAAAATTAGTTAATAAGCCCTCTAAAGTAAACAATGTGCGCTCTTTCCATTGGAAATTAATTCAGAACTTAAAAATAGTTAGAACATGTTTAAATCATAGGGATGAATATGTTAACTACACTTTTTCATAAAAATCAAATCAGTTACAAATGGAAGAACATGTTATCTTCAATAATAACATGTTCATGCCATCATTATGAAATTAACACGCCTTTTAATTTGATTGTAATATTTATGGTTAGTATAAATTTTACTCTGGCAGTACTGTCATATATTTGTTTTTATTTGAAGACTATTATAATATGTACTTATACATTATTTTTCAATAATTTTAAATGGTACATACCATTTTTTGTATTATTAATTAACATGCCAGGTATTTTGTAATTTTGGATGGTAAGAACGGATAGCATTTGAAGGGTTGTTTGATATTCGTGTTTTACCAATTTTAAAAAGGTGTTATTCTATTAAAAATGAGTTTCAGATACCAAAAAGATGGTTGTTAACTACATTTTTTAGGGAAAATTAGTATATTCTTATTTTTTTGTGCATTAATGTGTTTTTTACTTTGTAAATACATTTTTGATATTTTAGTGAAACAATAAATTAATCTTGATTAGCAATAAAACACATTTTTCAAAGGTGAAATGCAAATGTCTAATTATCTCAAAATGACTTGAATGCTAGTTAACAACTTCTTTTGATAATTTTAAATAATAATATTAATGTGCCGACGTTGCCATTAAATCGAATCATTTCAAATTTTAACTTTATAATACGTATAATGATCTTGTCAGCATCCTTGAATCTAAAAACTGGTGTTAGAGTATGGCTAAAGAGGGCGACGATCCCACATTGACAGTCGACGAAGGTGACAAACTGGTGTCGCAGCCTCCTTGAAGAATAATTGTAGGTAAAAGTAATGTCAACCAACTCTGGTGATCTTCGCACCTGAAGGATACTTCCTTGCTATATTTTACCACTCAGTTTTGGAGCGGAAATACAGTGTTGGAACTCACTGTTGTCACTCGGCCCAGTAAAGTTTAATTGGAGCGAACCGGGAAGTAGACCACGCCTACATCTATACAGTATGAGAAATATTCGACCTTGCTAGCTTTAATAACCGAAGCATAATCTAATATTTAATATAGATCCTTGTTCCAGTCAATCTCTGCAGCACTTAAATATCGCACAGGCTTTTTGTGATTTTGATTAATTCACTTTTAAAAAACAAAGGAAGTTTAATTCTTATTCTTAAGTTATTAGCGGCGAACACGACTGGGCCAGTGGTGGCCACTTCAACGTCCGAGACATTTATATTTTCTGAAATAATTTTGAAAATTCTTTGCTTGATTAATTTTTTTGACGAACCTGCTATATTTGTTTATTTTAAAAAAGGCATTTCCTTTGCATTACTTTAATTTTACAGGAACAGGATTGGAAAATTAGAGTTTATAGACAAAGTTATTGCTATAATTACATTTTTTTATTATTATTAATTAATTACCTCTTGTATAACTGTAATTACAGTTTAAATGCAAGGATTTAATTATAATAAGAGTATGTACATTTCTTTACTTAATTGTACTTAATTTATGACATATTATATAATAAGCTACTATATTGAACAAATTTTTGCTTTTCCTATCCACTTCACGATTCTCCGTAGTATTTCTTTAAAGTCTTTTTTATATATTTTAGTCCCGTTACATTTTTTGTGTTATCCGGTAGCTTGTTAAATAATTTTGGAATTACGCACTGTTTGGTTCTGTCTCCGTAATAATTATTTGTTTTTTTATTTCTAGTTTTTTATTCGTTATTTGTCTTGTCGTATATTCATGATGAATTGGTGTTATGAATCTGTCCTCGTATTCTTCCAGTGTCATTTTATAGTAAAGTTGCTTTTGGATCGGTAAGATTTTACACATTTTGAAAAAGGTTTTCCGGTTGGTCCTTATATGCTTCTTTTTGTTTTTTATTTGCTATACTTTTAATAATTCTTTTTACTTTTTCTAAGTAAAATGGAAATGTCAATCCGTAGCTGTTGAGGCCATAGTTAACAATTGAGTCTACTAAACGATAATATAAGCAATAACGTGATTCACATATCAAATTTTATAAAATAACTTGAATCAATGCCCTGTAGTTTAAACGATGTATTTGTAAATTTAAAATTATGTATCTTATTTCCCTTCTAGTTATTAAGTATCTTGTATCGTATCTCCGACCTTTTTGAAAGAGGTCTGAACGCGACATTTTTAAGGCAAAAATGTTTTATTGTTTTTTTAATTAAGTTTTATGCTGTGAACAACCGTGTTTACACTAACAATTTTTATCCTACGAGATATTGCCACACTTTATGCGCCTACCGCCACTGTAAGAATAATGAATGGTAATGTATTATGTACATATGTTTATTCGATGGTTTAAAATGATAATGCCCGTAAGTACACAGTCGACATTAATATCTGTAATCATTGTTTCCATTTGGCTGCAGGTTGTAATAAAAATACCACATTTAAATATTCATCGCTTCGGTTGAGCACAATGGTAAACAAAATTATTTTTATATGTTCAATTTAAAACAATACGTTATAATTTACGTACTTTTTTACAATTCTTGTAAAAGCTAGTTTTGTCTGTTGATTATGTATCCCCAGAGAAGTTGGATACGTGCATTTTATTAATAAATTAGACTCAACAGACCAGTTCCAAATACAATCGTAACTGTCGATCGGTTGTTATTCCGCGCAGGTACTCCAGGCCGAATGCTCAGCGCAATCGGCCGATTTTACAATCTATTGGCAACAGTTTTACTCGAGCCTTATGATAGTGTGAATTGGTTAAGATTTTAATGAATAGGTTCAATTCAATTCAATTCAATTCAATTCAATTTATTTCATGATAATATGTACATGACAAACAAAATGTTTAAGGCATACATATTAGGAAGTATATATCAAAAATGAAAATATTTAATAAATTAAAAATAACATAAAATCTGGTCAAAGGTGTAGGAGAATTCCGCTTCGGAAAACCCCTTCAGACACATGGAATATATCAATACCCAAAGCGATTTTGTTCAGCATAGCTGTGGCTCTTCCAACAGGCATAACCATCGGCAGGTTGGTCCTGTATATTGGAATGTGAAACAATCTATGCTGACGATGTCTAGTGTAATTATCAGGAACATACAAACCAATGCTCTGCATAATTTCAGGATTATCGATCATACCGCGCAACAATCGATAAAAATGTGTAATCAAATACACATTCCTTCTAGTCTCTAAACTAAGGTAATATATTCCTACTAATTTGGTACGAAATAAACAACTCTCTTTCAATTAAAATGTGTAAATAAAACTATGGTTAATTAATGCATACATAACATACTACTTTTAATAGTTTTAATTATAAAATGTTGTACATATTTTATATACACATGTCATTATGGTAATTTTACACTGATGAGACTGAACTTTTGCCGTGGTGAGTATAGGTATGAACTCATCGCGCGCTCGATTCTGTATTGTCCTTTGCACGATTTGCACGATATCACCAAAAAAATTCTCTATTTCATCCGTTTACATGCGTCATAAAACCGTTGGAACTCTGTCACAAGAGAAAGAATATAACAACTTAAAAAATAACTGAAATATTTTTAAATTTCCTAAAATATAATACGATATTTATCGTGTAAATGTACCATCAATACAATTTTCTTTTTTGTTTATGTAAATTGTATTTATCTCGAGAAGTTTGTCTGTCACATTCATCGTATTTATGACATTATCTAACTATCACCAATGTTACAAAAAACTATTAGATTATTTTATTATTAATAATTATTATTATAATTATAAACTATTAGATAGTATTTAAGCAAAGCGAGGAGTCTGACGACTTTTTAACATAAGCCAGGCAGAATTTCACACACACTATAATGATTTTTAAAATAAAAACTTATGATTTCGTTATAATTTTTTTAACAAAATTTTATAGATCATTACTATCGTCGCCACGAGTCTTCCTGCAAAGTTTCAGCTCGATTCGATTAAGGGAAAAGGGTTAAAAATGGAACCAAAGTTTTTTCGTCAGACAAGTAAACAGATGCTACGAGTAAAAAGAAAGGGAGTAAAAATACTAGCGTGAATGAGAAGGAATGATGCACAGTATCTATTCCCCACATACCAAATCATGATCAGTTGACCATTAAAACATAAAATTATTAAATACCGTATACATATTAATAAAAAAATAACCCATAAAAATCAAGTTTTTATTATACTCCCTTTCTCATTGAAACAGGTTTCGCGCCTACTCCACGCGTCGGGATAGAAAATTAAACAATGTATAAATCGTTAAAATTTCAAAAAATCCAAAATTATATTATAATTACTTGTTGGTCTTGTGGTTAGGACACTGGACTCGTGATCCAAAGGTCGCTGGTTCGAACCTCACTCCAGACTAGCAAGTTAGTCCTATTTTCATAGCACAAGCGTTTAGCTTAGTTTGAAAATAGTAAGAATATTGATGTGACACGTATTCCGTGTTCACATCTCTATTTAATTTAAAAAAAAAAAAAAAAATTATTAAAAAAATTTAAACGAAAATTTGTTAGATCATTTTTATCGTCGCCACGACTCTGCCTGCAAAGTTTCAGGTCGATTGGATTACGGGAAAATGATTAAAAATCGATCCAAATTTTTTTCGGCAGACAAGCAGACAAGTAGACGCTACGAGTTAAAAGAAAGGGAGTAAAAATACGAAATAGTCGTCAGTTTGTGGATGACTGTGAAGATACTCAAGATGGAACCTTACAGAATAGCTCGTCCAGAGGCAACTGCAGTATGATACGTTTTAACGCCAAACGCGTCGCTTCTATGCTAAACGATTTCAACGCATGCGCTTGTTAATCTACTCCTCGGACATGTGAAAACCACTTCCTGCAGACGAACGCAATACTGATCCAAATGCGAACCTTGGTGCGTCACGTCGAACGCCAGATACGCGTACATGCTGACTTGTACATAATATTATATGAAACTGTTCATTTAGAAAGTTCTCGCAGAGTCGGCGTAATCGACCGAAATGCGTAATTTGTATGGACGGCGAGGCGCCGGCGAAGGTTCGGCAGTCGGGTGGCTCTGGCTCGGCCGTGAAATAAATTAAACATTTTTTAAATTACCCAAGTGTTTGTATAATTAATTGTTTTTACTTTTGCGTTCAGCTAATATTTATTCTGACAAATAGTATCTACGCATTCATAGGATATTTATACCCTGTTGCATCATCACTTTTCGTGGTCACAGAACCATGAGATCACATTTAAAAAAAAAGTAACCCATAAAAACCAAGTTTTTATTATACTCCCTTTCTTTGTAAAATATAACAACAATTAAAGACGAATTAAAACATATAACATAACACTAAACTTACAGTAATTTAATATATTTCTAAAATGTCACATGTTTTGAGCTTTGATAAGACACTTCATGCTTTGAAGATTAAATTCTAAAAACATTTGTCAGTCAATGTAAATTTTCGACATTCGTAGTAAAGTAACTATTATGTATATTGACGGAGTAATTCAAATTTAGAAAATATTCCACGACGTTATCGGGCCGCTATGCTAGTAATCAAACTTTTTTAATGAATCCAATTTGAAAAAAACAATAAAATTTTCCAAAAATCCGAAATTATACTATAATTATTAAATTTTTTTTAGCGAAAATTTGATAGATCTTCTTGATCGTCGCCACGAGTCTACTTGCCAAATTTCATTTCGATTGGATCACGGGAAAAGGGTTAAAAATTGATCCAAAGTTTTTTACCCGGCAAGCCGGCAAACAAGCAGACGCCACGAGTTAAAATAAAGGAAGTAAAAATACGCTCAAAGTCTTCCTTTCGTCGAGCTTTTTGTGGGGCGGAATAAGCTTGGAAGGAAAATAAGATGATTTGCGATACGGTGAAGAGATAATTGAAAGAACCAGATGGTTGCGTATTTCCTGGAGCAACCAACCACTTTGCGAAAGATCGTGAAATCTGAAGAATTTTGACATGATTGATCTTGATTTTAAATTCTGAAAGAAAAGAATCGATTATGTTGAGTAAAAAGGATGCGTAGCATGTAAAAAATATTTTTTAGATATTTTATGTGTACTGCCTGTCACACTCCAAAATATTTTTAAGAATTTAGTATCCTGGAAGGATGAAGAACGAAAGGTTGATCATTAAGAAGAATTTTGAACAGTTGAACATCTCACTTGCACTTGGAAAATGCACAGGGTAGAGAGGATTTGAAGAAAGAGTCACCCATAGGTGGATAATAAGACCATTTATTTTTTAAATAGAGATGCGAACATGGAATACGTCAATATTCTTATTATTTTCAAACTAAACCAACTTAAAACCACATAGCCCACCAACCTACGCATTTGGACGTGCTGACTATGTAGCAATCAACAGATTCTTCCTTAGGACCAACTGGATTGAGTTATACATGATTGACACCGTTGATGATAAAGTTAAGTGGTTTTATGAGAAAATCAATGAATGCATTGAGTACCATGTTCCAGTCTTCTCAAAGAAAACCAGCGACTACCCGTGTTGGTTCTCAAAAGAACTCATAAATAAAATTAGGCAAAAAAAAGAGACACACGCGCACTACAAGAGAACACACACAAAACCAGCATATATCCGATTCAAGAAGCTGAGATTGGAGTGCAAAAAACTCAGTGCCAGCTGCTACAGGAACTATGTTACCAGGATGGAGTCCCTGATGGAGACCGATGCTAGCCAGTTCTGGAAATTTGTGAAAAACAAGCGTCGTAATAACCTTGACATTCCATTTGAAATGTTTTGGAACAGCTGTTAATGGTGGTGAAATAAGTAACCTCTTTGCATCATACTTCAGGAGTATCTATACTATTAACAACGCTGCCCCAGCGGACCATAATACTAGTACTCGAAGCGTCAAAGATGCTAACTTATCAGAATTTAGCGTCACCTTTGATAACGTCTTTAAACAGCTAACGAGCCTGAAGGTCAGCAAAGGATCTGGGCCCGACGGTGTACCGAATCTCTTTGGAATTGTGCAGCCGGTCTCTGCGAGCCCATAATGCATATATTCAGCAAATCACTACAGCTTGGAGTCTTTCCCTCGGCATGGAAACTCTCGTTCATAAGCCCAATTCACAAATCTGGTACTAGGTCTGAGGTAACTAATTACCGCCCGATATGTATACAAGTTGCCATGTCAAAGCTTTTCGAGAAACTAATTCTTCCTCAACTTACATTTGCATTCAAAAATATAATTACTACAAAGCAGCATGGCTTCTTCGGTGGCAGATTTACAACAACGAATCTGTATCTAACATTAACTACATACTCAATGCTCTGAACCAGGGGGTGGATGTACATGCTACCTACACAGATTTCAGTAAGGCTTTCGACATGGTAGACCACGGAATCCTGATTGACAAGCTCGGTCTGTATGGTGTGAGAGGCACAGCATTAGAGTGGTTCCATTCGTATCTAACTGGCAGATTCCTACAAGTCAGAGTTAATGGATTTATCTCTGAAGAGTATGAAGTATGCTCTGGTGTCCCTCAAGGGTCACATCTTGGTCCGATTCTCTTTAATATTTTCATCAATGACATCGCAGACAATTTACTATCCGATTACCTACTATATGCAGATGACATGAAAATTTTCAGAAGAATCATGAATGACCAAGACTTAGAAATTCTTCAGCACGATCTCAATGAACTCCACAGGTGGTGTACTAAAAACAAACTAATGTTAAATATCGGTAAATGCTCAGTAATGTCATTCTCTAGATCACGAAATCAATATCAGGCTAATTATCTCATTGATGGACATCATCTCCCGATAGTCACCTCGGCAAAGGACCTTGGCGTTATTGTGGACCATAAACTGAATTTCTCAAGCCACGTGGAGAAAGTTGCGTCACAAGCTTTCAAGACTCTTGGTTACATCATTAGAGCTGGGAAGGACTTCAGCAATGTCTACACGCTGGTACGACTATTCGACAGTCTTGTGAGACCGATTTTAGAATACTGTTCTGTCATTTGGTCGCCGTATACCAATAAACTAATCAATCAGCTCGAAAGAATACAACGCAAACTATGTAAATGCATCGCCTATCGTACACGATCACCAGGAGATATTGAGACCGTATATAACAGATTTAGAATCAGCAAACTAATCACTCGAAGACAATTGTCTGATCTGACCTTCTTCTACAAATCTGTCAACGGACAGATAGACTCGCCCGAGATCCTGGAACAATTTGGCATTATCACTGCTAGGCCGGATCTAAGAGTGCGTAGATTGTTAGAAACCACTAAATCCACAAAAAGTTACGTGTACAATGGCCCAAGAAATAGGATTGCCAATCTGGTGAACAGCCACTGTGTTGATATCAACTTCTTCGATGAATCATACGTCTCATTCTCATCAGCGGCAAAAAGATTGTTATCACAGTATTAAAATTACCCTCAACCCTATATGATTATACCATGTTGTTACTATGCTAGTATTGTTTTTTTATATATGTGCAATTTTTCTAATCCATTCATTTAAGTCTATTATTTTTGTAAAATCAATGTATATGTATATAGCCGATTGGCGTATGAATAAATAAATAAACTAAACGCTTGTGCTGTGAAAAAAGGACTAACTTGCTGGCCTGGAGTGAGGTTCAAACCCACAACCTTTGGATCACAAGACCAACTAGTCAGATTATTAATCAGAGTGAGAAGCTAGTGTCCCTAAATTTATTTCTATAACTTACAAATTCCTGTCATCTTGGTACTTCCTGCTCGTTGCTTCGTTCATATGCGATACCCCTGGATTTCCATAATGACTTTTTGGTCTTGTTAAACACACGATTAGTATGTGTTTAACAAGAACAAAGAGTGTGTTATACACTCCTTGCACTCTCAGTCTCATGAATTGTATCTTCATCACTTTTTTGATAGCATCCACGGTAAAGTTCCGTGAGTCAGAACTGGTAGTATACGTTATACCTACATCACTGCACGTAGCGTCATGAAATACTATAGGTAACGTTTTGAAATGTTTCAACAACGAATTTATCCGTATGACGAATTCTCTGGAACCTATTATGACTTGACATTTTGTTGACGGCTGGAGAATGCCGCGGAAGGCGGAGGAGGTGTGATCAGATTATAATATTGAGGTGCACACACAGGCACAGGCATACATTTTTATTTTTATATTTTTATAAGACCAAGGTTTCACACGGTATAATTGTACTGCCCCTGAAAGACTCTATCAAACTTTCTAAAAAAATGCACGAGGCTTATCAGTTTAAATGCAACTACAAAGTTAACGGTATAAACATAAAAAAATATGTTTTTCAAAATAAATTAGTAGGTATAACATATTCAATATTCAGCATTATTTCTGATTCTATAAAACCAAAGTAGTATTTTTTAATATGAACATGAAAACACTTCATATAAAATCGCTATTTATTGAATTATCAACACGTTTCGGTGCCAATGGTCTCTTCATCAGGATACAACGTACACTGAAAAGTAAAAATCGATGTTACATAAACAAAAACAAAAAATAATACGTACATGCGAGTTGAATAACTAAATAAGAACTAATGAATAAACAAATTTAAAAGGTAACTGTTTGCATAAAGGATTAAGTTATTTATAATATGAAATGCGCTTGTTTTAATTTCTAAAATTACAAAATGTTTTTTATATGTAAAATTCATAAGCCCTTATTAATACCAAAACAATAGTTTGTTTCCAAAAGTTTATTAGAAAAATATTGCCTTTTAAACATCTTATATGGTCTTAACTCTAATATCAAAATTTCTACAGGTTTACCTGTATAAAATTATTTCAATTATTACGAATTAATTTATTACACCCCGATATTTCTAAATATTTTCCTGATTTACGAATAATTGGCCGCAAAACGTGTTGATAATTCAATAAATAGTGGTTTAATACAAAGTATTTTATTTTTATTAATATAAAGCTTTCACTGTTTTAATAATATTTGCATCCACCGTAAAAAATAATCATTTGCTGTATTCTTAGAACCTTTTCATCTCATAGAAAATCCCATCAATATTTTGACTGTAACTAACCCCAACCACTTGATGACTAGTCGTGAGTCTTAAGCCCTTTGTCCAAACAACAATTAACAATGTAAATTAATTGAAACTATATTCCCAGAACGAAGTATCTTCAAATTAAGGAAACGTAGAAAATATATTAATACTCGTATATTGTTTTTATGTTAAAACTACATGTTAGCGTCCTACGCTATTAATCTTGTCTGTTGATATTATCAATGACTATAATTGACATGGTATATTTATGAGTTACTCCATGGCGTTGATTAATTATGCAGCATGAGCGGTACCCACCTAGTATCCAGCCTTCGAGAAAATTATGTCATAATTTTAAAACATTTTCTAACATGAAATTGATAATTATTTTGAACTTATTAATATCGGTAATTCACGTGTCAAAGCAAAATGGTTCCATTATGTAATCGCGGAAAATAAATGGATCCAATGATTGACATTTGTGTGACTCGAATGCTGGAGCAACTATTCCCTGTCTGCTGACTGTTAATTGTCAATTTTAAATGTCGCAAAGATAGACAGATAAATCATATTCCGTCAATGCTCAGTTTTCCTACATGCCTGTCCGTTCGCCCCTCTTTTCCTCGTGCACGGAGAAAATCGACTAAACGGAAAATACGCGAAGAAAATACGCAACAATCAGCGAAATGGCGAATCATTCGCTTCGCGGCGTTCGTTTGACTTCGTAGTGTTTCACTCGAGCGCAGTTACTACTTTTTCGAAATTCGCGAGGTTTTTTCGCCTTGGACGGCAATTTTCGTAGTTTTCGCGGAGGTAACGTCGATTTACTCAACGGGGGAGTTTTAAACGTGCGTACCGCGATCGCGGCGCCTCGGACGGTCTCGACTTTCTGCTCGCCCGCGAGGCTTCCCTCCCGCCTCGCCGCCTCGGCCGCCGCTCCGGAGGGAGGCCGCGGGCCCGGCCCGGCAGGCCGCGCGGGCACACTTCACTAGCTCGACCGCAGCCGAGCGGGTAGCCCACAGCCCGAGCACGGCGCGCACGACCGACATTCGAGCAGCTTCGTCCGACACCCAAAAAGCGCGCTAATTTCAAATAACGACGAATCGATTTTTAAATTATGTGCCAATGAGAAGTAATCACAAGTGTTGCAAGCGATAAAAATTGGTGCAATTTCGATCATTTTAATGCATGAATATAACAAGAGTGATTTTTTTTTCGACACTTTCGTGCATTTGACGTGCACGTAGTTTGGTATTATAGTGGTTGGCGATACCAATCGATTGCTGGATAACTTTGGAACTTTGCTACGAAAAGGCCGACGATGAAGTGGACGATGCGGTGCTCTTTAGCGCTGCTGGCCGCTCTGCTGGCGACCATATCAGGTGAGCTCGGAAGAAAATAGACATCTTTATGCATTGAAAAAAAATATAAAACTTTTTACTTGAAACCTAAAAAAATCAGTCAAATATTAAATATTCTTTCAAAATATATATAAATCTTAAAAGTGGTTTGTATGCAGGTAGATGTTAAGCTGATTAAAAAAAAAAAAAAAAGCCTCGCTTATTTTTTTGTAACAAACGTTAACGTATGAACGGAGAACGATGTGAAAACGATGCAAAGATTAGAAACTGAAATGAACGCGGCGGTGTGTTTCCACGGAACCGTGAATAATGAAATGATTACTTATTAATTGTTTCCCCGGCGTTCGGTGTAAATAATAAGGTGTTTTTGCTAAGTACTGAAAAAGTAAATCTCTCGCTCGCGGCCGGTTCACGCCTAGTTAGTGCAGCGATTTCATAACTGCAAGTAAAGCGGCGGTGCAGTTTGTGTGAAATCCGTGAAACGTTAAACCATGATACCTTAAACAGACTCCAGTGACGGCTGAAATGGATGAAAATACATGCGCCGAACAATTTTAATGATTTTATCGATTGCAAATTTTGGATGGCAGCCGTGCGGCCCAATTCTGCTTTGCAGTGCTGGGTTGCACGGTTGCCTTTAGCATTAAAAAATGCCAACCTGTCGGCGAATTAGTAGGACCGATATAGGAGCTTTTGCTTATAAAACAGTCCTGGGTAAACGATGGGTCTGCCCTCATTGCGCCGAACAATTTATATAGATTCCTATATTACTTGACTTGCGGAATATTTATATTTTTTATTTACTTTCCAAATTTTGCGTGTAATGTTTTCTGTGCTATTTTATGATGAATTGTGAAGAAGCAAACTGCATGAGAAATAATAATAATACAATTAAAATATATTCATATCTTATTATACACAAATATCACTCTCTTTATTAGTTTTCTTGAAGAGTAGAAATAATGCTGATTCCTGATATAATATTTATTTAGTATCAGAACGATATTAAGTTACTAAAATTAAATATTTAAAAAATTTAATTCAAATTTACAATGCTTTTTCATCAATATATTTGCATAAAAACGTTCTTACTTTGAACCCGAAATTTTACGATTTCTTTTTCTGGCTTATTTTAAACCTCTTCCACATGTATATGGTTGTGGTAAAAATTGATTTGACAACTACGTTTATTTATTTATTCGTTTAATTAATTATAATTATTTTTTTACGCGTTTTTATATAAAAATAATGCACCGATAGTGTTTATTTATGTGTGGTGTGAAAATTGTAAAATATTCTTATTGTCTGCGAATTTATTTATTTTAAAAGTCAATATTATGAAGCAACGCTAATTCTGTAAACAACAAGATTGAAGTTTTGCAAGGAATTTTAGCGAGATCATTGTAAAACACTTTTATTTCTTTGACATTTACAAATAATATGAGTCAATTTGTGGGTGGCATTGAAAATTTCCCTTTTATAAGGAAATTTTAAATTGGTCATTCGATTTCGTAATTTTTTTCCACTGTGCGTTGGCAGCATTGGATCATTTGTAGTTTGCCATAAAAAGAATTAATCTAATATCGTATTTATAAAAAAATTATTCAAGTTACGAAAATAATTAATGATTGCCTCCTTTTTCCTCCCCCTCCAAACAGTTAAATTAAAATTAATTGATTTAAACACAGCCTTAGCAATCATCGAGCTTGCACGCGAATATGTATGAATGTGGATGAGGTGAGAGCTGTGTCGAGACAGAAGGGTGTGGCGTTCTATCCTCTCTGCATACTCCCACGAAACGGCGTGGTAGTAGTAGTACCTAACAAAATATTTTGAAAAATGGTTTGACCTGAAAAAGCTCCACGATTGGAGGAGTTCAACGATTGGACAAGCGCGAAACCTGTAAAACATTATTTTTATCGTATAAGCATCATTAGCGCACCGGTTGTATTTCAAACAGAATCTCGAGCCGGCTTTTCAAATGAACTCCCGAGTCTCACTTGGCCATTAAGTGTAAGAATCGGGAAGAACGGTGCCCACTTGACGATCAGACGGGGCTTGAGTGCGCGGTCGGCGTACCATACAGTGCTCTGCCCCTCGGGCGATGTTTGTGTCGACACTTTCTAGGTTGCGGAGCCGAGCGCCGCCGGAGAAACTAGTCCGCTGCGGACGCTTTTTGCTCCGGCGCGGATCTGCTCGTTTGCTTTTTCAAAATGGATCAGAATTCGGTGTCAGGGTGAGCCAAACGGAAGCGCGAATTTTAGTGAATGTTTCCGCATACGAAACTGACGTTTGTTCCGGTGTGGGGCAATGGAGTTTCCCCGAAAATTTCGAATCTTGATACGATCTGAAAATAATTAACTTTATCACAATTGTTACCCTAAAACGCAAACAATAATTGAGCGTGACAAAAGGACAATAATAAATTGTGTTTGTTAATCTTCACGATAGAATTTAATTTTGTTTACACACTTTTTTAGCAATATTACTGTTTAATTTATTACCCACTATAAATTTGTTTACCTACTTTAAAAAATCGAAATTCGTGTCAATTAAGAGATTTTTTTAAGTTAAATTTAAAGTATTTCAACAAGATTAATAAATGTGACATATAAACTGATTAATACATTTAATATAATTGATATATTAATTTGATTTGTCTTTAATGAGTTGCTCCTTAATGATAGAAACTTCACTCTGAAACGAATCCCAAACGTTGTCATCTAAAAAATCATTCAAATAGAGTCTGGAGAGTCCTTGACGTAAATGAATTGTTATTACAGACTCTTTGACATCGGTTATCTCATAACATCACTATAGCATCTTTGCATCCTAAGATGTCGTGATCAGATAACATGAAGTATGTTGTTGGGCAAAACACATAATACAGAAATAAATTTGTAAAAAAGGGTACATTCAATACTTGACACAAATTGTCAGAAAAAAGAGATTAAATTAAAAATTAACTTTATATTGATTTTAAACCGATAAAACAAAACTTTTGTAACTTACTCGTATTAATCTGGATTTTTACAAAAGAAAAATGGTACTTTAATTTAAAATATGTTTTAAAGTAAAGTAAAACATATTTTAAATTATAATGTTGCACCACGAAGTATCTGCCAAATCTTTCAATGATATTAAAAATGTTACTATTTATTAGTTACATTTTTTACAAAATCTGTAGAGTAGGTACTAGAAATACATATAAAAATATAAAAAATGTATAAGATGATCGCAATAATACGATGTTTGCAAGATCTAATTTCAATTTGTAATTTCTGTATGAATATAATCCGGTAGAAATACAGTCCTTCGTTTATTGAAGAATTTACCTTAAGAATATCCCCCGAAATCATATGACAAAGCAAACTTACATTTTATCTCTTTCTTTTGTATCAGCTTTTTTTTACTTAACGAGGAAACGTTAACCTGCATGGCTGAACTATTATTTATATGCAATAATATTGAAAAGATATTTTATACTTTTTGTATTCTAGTACGGAATACGTTTTCTTGATATATTTTATACATATAAATTTAGTTTAGATGGTTAGTTCGCAGTGTGGGCAACGTCGTCGTCAAAACACTTTTATTTTCACTAAAGTCGTCATAAAAAAATGATAATTTAGTAATTATAATTCTTCCGCAGACGTAGACTAGCCGAAGAAATGACACTTAAACTTGGATCGTTTATAATATGTATTAATAAGCGACACACGTCAAAGTATAATTGATAATGTTTCCAAAAGTTATGTACGTAAATTTGATTGGTTTCCATGTATAGGAGATAAGGTTAGCATCCGGTTACCTGTGAATACTAATTCGTGATTAATGCTGCCGATAATAATCACACACTGTAAAATTACAAATGTGTTGACGTACCTTGATCTTGGAATTTTTGTTTTATTTAAAAATTAACACAGCCTTGAAGTTATTCGGTGGATCGGTGATGTTTGATGAGGAAATGTTAAAGTTTTAATATTTTACCTGGAAGCAAATCGCGTGTGGTTTAGAATAGATAAAAGTATTGAAAAAGTGTGAAAATAAACGCATTATTATTTATAATAATCATTTAAAAATATTAAAGTGAGAGGGACTATCTCGGTGCAGACCTAATGCAAGGCCACCTTTCAATACGTATCGATATGTACACGACTGTGTTTGCTATGTTATGCTTTTAGTGTATTTTTAGCGATACAATTTATAAGTACATTGACTGGTATTTACGAAAAACAAAATATTATACATATTATGCATTTTATAACCGAAAAATAATTGGTATATTTTGATTGACGGGCATATTTAATGGTCAAATTTTATCAAAATAAATTCCAGAACATCAAAATCACCGACAGCCTTATTTCCGGTACCGCCTTGGTTCAGGATGCAATAACATGCCACAATGCAGCTAATGCGGTGGATTTGGTATATATAAATATAAATAATAATAATAATGAACTAATAATTCCTTAAATCCGCCACAACAAGAAATGGAAATCATTTCTCATGTACGAGTTTTTACAAAAAATACTTGAAAACATTGTCGATGTGTACACACTTTTGTTTTCTATTTCTTGAAAGTGTGAATATTATCAAAGACAAAATAAAATTTTTGTTCTAATTATATTTAATAGTGGTAAAAATCACGTACTCCTTAAAATTCTTATATTTTAAAAACAATACGTACGCAGGAGGTCTTAATGTTTTACGTAATTTTTGTGTTAGATTTTTAACACTACAACAGCCCACGAGACTCAATTATTACCACGGTAGCCAGAGACAATACAAAAGACAACACCCTGGTTTAAGATAATCACATGACGCATTACGACCTCAACGTGAATCAAACCCGGAACCCTCAGTATGAGAAGCCAGTATCATGCCCACTGGACTACGAGCCTTTTTTCACGGATATTTGAAAAAAAAATTGTTTGCTTATCGCTAGTTGTAAAGTGTAAACTGCTCCCCACCGGTCTTTTTTTAAACCACATTGTTCAAATCTTTCCATTTCTTCTCGTGAATTATTTTAACATAACAAAATGTTAGTAAACTTAGTAAAAACCACTACCAGATTTACGGTCTACCGGTTTCGAGACGCACCCGTTTCTTCTTCAGGACCAACACTACACTACTGCATTCACAAAACTATACACCCCAACCATAGTATTGTAAAACTATCACCACTATTGTTCACATGCGTGATAATCTTGTCAGAGAAATTAAACTACTGAACAATTCAGGGATCTAACGAGAGAGAGTGCTTTAAATATTAATAATATTATTTTAACATAAGTTGTCGTGTCTTAGTGGCTTATTCTGCGGTTAAGTTAAAACGAAATGAATAAATTCAAATTTCTTTTTTTTACTTTAATAATTAGAACACGTGAAAAGAATATCAGTAGTAAATGTGTATTAATTTATTTATTAATTTGTGGTCAGCTTTATTATAATTTATGTTAGTTCGACATTGACCTTGTAAAAAATATAAATAACAACTCACTTTCATTTTGGATCTGTGTCATCGCTTTGTGTACGTATTATATTTTTTGTGCGCGATCTCAGGCCGGCGCGAAATATAATATTCGAGTGAAAATTTATTATGTTGAATCAACATTATTAAATACTTTCGCTCGCTTTTCGTTTTTACTTACTTGAGGTTATGTCCCATAAGAGAGCGTGTCCCCTTAAAACCATCGATTAATGCCATCCATGATATTGTACTAAAACAATTATAAGATTGATCAAATCACAAGTAGATGGTCACCTGACACACTCAAGTGACATAATATGTATTTCCTACTTAACGTGTCAACAACATGTTTATCATATTTTATTATAGAATGTTTATTATAGTCTAGATCTATTATTTTTATAAATACGAGTATTAATGAGTTTATTTCCAATATTTTTTAACTCCGCAACGGATAACGAAGCCTAGTGTAGTGAAACACACCACGAAAACGCTCAAGCTGGAGTACAATACATAGATGAATTATGGCCTCACCGGGAATCGAACTCGGAACTCCCAGTATGAAAAGTCAGTGTCGTGTCTACTGGACTACGAGATCCGCTTTTTATATTAAATCATAAAGCCGTTTTTTTTATATTAAATCAGCTGAGTGTATTTGGTATTTTGAAGAAATTGTCGTATCAAAAATATATTATTTTCTCTATTTAATTAAAACAAAAATCGTTACGTCTTCGTGTACTTATATATTTTGCAATTGATGAAAATGCCTCGAATTTAGGGAGGTTTGAGCAGTGGTACTAAAAACATAATTTAGGCAGGAAGGGTGGAACAGAAGTCGAGGATTTTGGGAGGGGATTGGAAAGGTTTAGAACTGTATGGAAAAGTACGAAGAAGATGCTCATTGTTAAGCCATAACCCCTTATGGTGCTTGTATGCTATTTTTTGTATATCAAAGCTTGCGATAAAGAAAGGTCTTGTCATGGTCAGCTGGTTTGGTCATGTAGAATGTATGAACATGTATTAGAAGATGCAAGCATGTAGCCGAAGCAAAAAAGTGTGTGCCAAGATAGTAGAATATATCGTTCTATCGTCTCTGCCTACCCCTGCGAGGTAACGGTGTGATGGTTAGTTAGTTAGTTTGCAATAAAGGTCTGTGAATGAGCATTTCAGCTAATTAGTTTGTTCTTTGTGCAAAATACATAAACAAATCGCTTTTAATTCAAACTCGTAGTAATGCCCTTTGCCCGAGTTACTGTTTTTCTACAGACATACGCTCTAAGATTCATCTGATTTAGCGGTTAAGACCGATATGTATCAGTTGGTCTATTATTTTATGAATAATATGGAGGTCTGCGTACTAAATACGATAAACCTCGCGCTCAACTCAAAAAGATGTGTAGAAATCTGATGGATTGCTTTACCAAGCATAAAAGGTATTTATACGCTATGAGCTAATGCAATAATATGACTATTTTTAAAGGTATATCATTCATGCAACAGTGAATGTAGTATATTAAATAAGTGCAAGGAATCCAACCGATATAAAAAATAAGAAACATAGTCCAATGAATGAATTATTATCGAAAATTAAAATTACGCTTCAGTGTAATATTCTTGCGATTTTTTCAACCAATTTACGAAACAGTACATAAACCAACTGGTCATTTATTAATGTGTTTTGAAATCATCTTAATCGTGTATTTTATAAAATTAACCTTTTAATATAATATATTTCGATGCAATAAGTTATCGTTACAAATCGTTTAAGATTTATAAAGCTAGGTAATACATGTGAGATGCGCGGTGATTGGTTCGTTACAGAAGAGTGTATATAACAAGCATCAAATCATTTCTGAAACCTTAAGAATTATGTTCTTGGGGAATTATACCCTCAAAAAGAAATTGACTAAATGCGGTCGCTCAGGCGCACATGTGAAAATCCTTGTGAAAAACAGAGTGAAGAATTAACAAATTAGAGACGAATGTTATTCCAATGAGAATTAAGAAATGGTTACTGGGATGGTATTAGTTTGAATAACGTATGATTGAGGAGAAGATGGTTATCAAAGTACACAAAGGACGGGTATTGAAAGACCGATACTCGAAAGACCTGATATGATTAAAGACCTTAGATGATCAGAAATTAAACGACGAAAAATCGATGAGCGATCATAAAAGATGTATGAAAGTGAAAGAGGAAAGATTTTTTACAGCAGAAAAGTGAGGCGTTCTATTGGAAAACGGAATAGTGGTTAGTCAGTTCGAAAAAGATGAATTACATTTTTTTTTATATTTCATGCAAATAAATATATAAATAAACTAAAATATGCACCGAAACTTTAGGTGGCACGTTCCTCGTTAGCACTATGCGGATTTATTGAAATATTTAAATATTTTATGTTTAAAAAATAGAGCACAGCTCTCGACATTTTACTCTTGTATAAGATCTGTCAAAACTAATTTAATTGTTTAATCTCTATTACTACTTAAAATATTCACGTCCCAGCAAGGGCTGAGAAAGAACACAACTACTTATGCCTCTTTCACATTCCTGTAGCTCGTACCAACTCCGGATTACGCTCACCCAAAGTGGGAATGTACCGAGCTTACAATAACTCGTTCACCGATATTGATATCTATGTTGTGGTTTCATATTATGAACTAAGAACCCAAGTGAATATTATTCTGCATTTAATTTATATTCTACAATGGCAACATTTAATTTATATTCAAATGAGTACATTATGCTCTGCCAACGCAAGTTATAAATGGAGCTTCTATAAATGGGTAGCTTTGCTTATTATTTTCACTTGTTTAATTATGTTATTAGGTACTTAATTTTATTTCATCACTTCGTTATATTCACTATTTGTTTCTATGTGAAATATGTTACTACACAGAATGTTCGATGCTGATTATTCAAACTGTTATACATACATACATAGCACCAACTTGTATCTATTTTATTTTAAAATAAAATAAAATAATACATTGTGGTTACTCATTTTAATCAATTATATAATGAACATTTTTATCGCCCGAACGAAGAATATGAAATCAGTTGGTTAAATTAATTTTAAATTTGATTAAATATTTTTAATATTACTAAAACCTCTGTTGCATTATATAACGCAAAATTTTAATCAAAAGTATAGTATAATGTTTAATTGTTATTAAGTGTTTAGCAACGTATTCATTCTTCATGTGCTAGTGACGTAAAGCCTGTGGATGTCGGAAGGAGTTAGTTTCTTTCCACCGCCCACAAAACCTCTCGGTTACGTGGAGGTAGTGAAATTATAATGAATTTCTACAGAATAATACATTATTTGCGTGAGCAAGAGTCGGTTAGTATTGACGTATCGCATAATTTTGTAAGAATTAAATAATTGTTTACTTTCCATAAAATTGAGTTTAACTGAATCGTTTTTCCATCAATACGCAATTACCAAAATTAATTAAATACCTAAATTATTATATAATTTAATTTAATTCTGATAATTATTTGTTTGCAAAAAGATGGGATATTTAGATACACCTTAATAATATCAAATATATATCCCATTTACGTCGCCTATTTTTACTTTTAATCTATATATTTGTTTAACATCATTATAACTCTATATAACTAAATAAGAAACTTGTGAAACTGCCCACACTTGTAAAATATAGAACTTACCTGCGCAAACTTCTATATAACATCGATACGCATTACATTCATCAAACAAGTAATCACCATTACACGTTCGTACCACGTAGTCAAACCTGATGAAGCATCGATTTCCCTTTCTTTACCGTTCTATACTATGGAAAATTAATTTGTCTAAAGTGCCTCAGACTCTCATTTTCAATGGCCTCACACAGAACGAGTAGAACGGGTACTGCATGTGTGAGTGTGTGTGTGTGTGTGTGTGTGTGCATTACTATTACCAAGCTAACTCTTGATTCAGAAGTTGTTCTGGCTACAGAAATGTCTGCAAGAAATGATAATCTAATTACGGTTAAAACTTTCTTTGATTGAAAAGGTTGAATTGTAGTATTTCAATGATAACGTTTTATATTATCTCGGAAAATACTGGTGACAATACGCGGGATGCTCATATAATTAGGGTCATTATTACATCTTCTCAATCTTCCAGCCTCCGAGTAATCACCTGTCGATGTCCTTGACGGTACTCCTCGACCTTCGTAGGCCGTGGTTCGGAGAGCTGATGCAAAGGTTAGCCGGCAGCATCCGGTTCTATAGTCGAGTTGGAGATCACTTTCTTCCTCTTCAGCCTTCTGTCACCGTCCGTTCTTCGGGTTATTATCTCTGCAGACAACGCGTCGCAAACTTTGGAGGAAATGTCTTAAACACACCGAAGAGAAACTAACTTTATTATTTATCAGTGGGTTTCAGTATACACAATTTAAGTTATAAAACTAACAAACCAAATCTCCAAAATTACAACTTTAGATAATTTGAGAGTGATACACAATCAGCGCGCAACACGCAACGGCTCAGGCAAGACGCAAGGGTCGCTCCAACAAATTACATGGTCTTGATATTTTTATAATATAATATTTTTTTATTTTATCTTTTTTTATTTATCTTTAGGTATAAGTGAATAGAGTCAATTAAAAAAATGGTTTTCTATTCATAAATTTTCTGCTTTATAGTCCTGCAACTATTGTGTCCCGTGATTTTTCGCCGACGAACGGCTCATTCAATAATAATTGTATTAACATAACATAACAATAATATTCACCTTGAAATATTTATGGAAATTACTAAATATTAAAATGCAAAACAAGAAATACAGGATTGAGTTAGTACAACCCTGAAAAGGAAGTAGTGAGGGTTAAACCGTTATTTCAACCGGTTATTTTCGCCAATCATCGACGCAATCAGATACAAATCTCAAATAACGGTTAACGTGTCACCGGTTAAAATACCATCACTACAAGGAAGTGATCCACTTCAAAACAGATGATTCACCGTTTAGTAAAAATAATTTTGGTTTTGGTTAGTGATTTTAACGAAAAGTATGCAGGAATACAGAAAGCACCACTTGCAGTCTGTGACGTCGAAGAGCCGGTCTAACGACCCGACAGAGTTAACTGTAACGTTTGTATAGGGCGGAGAATGATCGGCGTAGTAAGGAATTCCAGGCGGGCGCCGCACGCGATGCGCTGCTCACCGGGCCCATAGATATTGCGAGAAAACAGTCGAGCAAACGAATAGAAATTCTTCCATACAGAAGCTTCGAACCGTTTCATCCGACCTGCGGGAATTACAGGTTTAACAACATTATCTGTATAAAAAATAATATGTTATTCATTTTTAACTTGTAGCATCATAGGTATTGTTCGCGTGACTCCTAATTAACATTTGAGATTGATAACTAGGTATGTCCCTAACAAAAATACGTTCCTGTCATTAGTTTTCATTTTGAAAAAAATAGTTAAAAACGCCTGAAATTGAATTTTTCTAATCACAACGTGATTTTCATCGAAATCGTTAAAGCTATTTTCGATAAACAATATATACTTACAGGGTGTAATAGAGATAGTCCATAATATTTTATAGGTGAATTCTGCCTTGATTATGAGTCTAAAATGTTCAAACAACCATGACCTATAATATCAACGGTTAGGGAGATATGCGACATCAAAGTTTGAAATTTTTTTCTCAATATTTCTGACTTATTTTTAGCAAAACGTTGGAATATCCTTAGTTTTTGACAAAAGCTGTTCTCGCCACGGTATCGACACTTAAGTCCTGATTATGGACCCTACGCGTAAAAATGCATAAGCACACGTACACACGGCAGAATTTTTCAAAAAACTAACCAGAAACTTATGAACGGCCGCAAAAACATAAGAATATTTTAAAATGAAAAATATAAATATTGAAACCACTCTACGTCGTACTTTCAGAGTAAATAAGAAGACTACACATTATTTTAGGAGTATAACTATTGTTTTAGTATTCTAGATAATTTTGAATGCTTATCAACGACGCATTTTTTATATTTAAAAAATATTGTGTTAGTTTTTTGGGAAAAAGTAACGTGAATCCGTGTGACGGTAATCTTTAAACGTTTGAATTTACTCTCACTTACCCAAAGACTTTTCACAATGAATTTTTTCTGACACGTAATTTGACATTTTGGAAATCATTTTAAAACTTCGAAATTTGTTCCATTCGTTTTTGCTAGATGTAGCGCGGTCGCATCCGACTTAATTATCTAATACTACTTTGTATAAGATCCTTGTTTTCTTGCTTTTTTTCCCATCTCTCGTGGGTCTCATTTCGATAGTCATTTACGTATTGTTTTTTTTATATTTTGACCATTTTTTAATGGATTTTTTTCCCATGCTATGTTGGTCGCGAAACTAACATTGGAAGCGCCTGGGCTCCGACAAGACGTGCAGTGAGTCGCGTGTCTCCTCAGCCTTGCGGTAAATTTATTAAATCTATAAATTTTATAAGACACTTTGAAGTAATCGACCACTTTTCGTAATTCTAGCGCTCGTATATAACACTGAATGGACGTAATAATTCTTATACCTCGATGCAGTAGATAATTAATGTAGATTTATCTCTGTGTAAGATATTCTTTTATAATTTTTTTGTATCGTGTCCAAGTTTCTCGACAATCAAATGTTTTATTCCTTTTCTTGCCTTCGGTTTGATAGTTTTCTTTGGAATTTAATTGCCCCAATACATTCCTAAAATTGTTTAACAAATGGCATATACGCAGACACGATTTGTGAACTTAAATGCTTTCTTTTTATACTTTACACGGAGTAACGCATTATATAAGGGTGTATGTACACGAGTGAAATTTTTCCCTCAAGACTCGCAGAGTAGCGGTAAAAATCAGTACACATCGGTTAGTCAGTGTACTCTTCAAACCATCCAATGATACGCATAAGAACTAATTTTAATAACATACTAACATCGTGGACTTAAACCATTATGTCACATTGACAGTTGTCTCCGGGACTCTTCTTAAAAATAACGTAAAAAATTAGTGTATATTATAGATATCTCACAGAGACGAAACTGTATTAATTATGGGAAAGTAGGTATAGAAGTCATTTGGGTGTACACAGGACTTATGACCTGTCTTTTTATGGTTGGCTTAAGTGATCACTTTACACAATTGTAATATTCGCCATTTCCACCCATGATAGAATATACCATGCTTATTCATTTTTTGCCAACCATTTAAGCCAACCACTTAAGCCAACCATAAAAAGACAGGTCATAAGTCCTGTGTACACCCAAATGACTTCTATACCTACTTTCCCATAATTAATACAGTTTCGTCTCTGTGAGATATCTATAATATACACTAATTGATTAATAATGTCTCTGTGACATAAATCCAGCACTGTTCTGAAAGATTTGAACAAACTCAAAATATTCTAACGTAAAAAAGTTACGAGTTAGGTTCGTGCAATATAGTTCCTAATAACAAGGTATACGTTTACTAAAATTGTATTTAGTGATTTGCGTTAGTCTGAATATTATTCTCAATTTATTTAATCAATGATTATTTTTCATTATTAATTATTAATTAACCGTAAAAAGTGTATTATGTAACTACATCATATTCAAATGTTCACAAAATATTCATATTTTGTATCTCAATGTCACTCTAGGACCATCTATTATGGTCATTTATGACCTGTTGGTAGTCTGTTTGTTAAAAAATAAAAAAATAAAAATATATTTTCAAAAAATACTTATCTCGTACATATCCACCGTGTAGAACGAGCATTGGTATAATCCAACGTGGCGGTAAACATAACCTGCACGTTACTAAGATGTTTTTCATCTTTAAGACAAAATTGAGACAAAATTTTCCAGGTATAACGCTTCTTAATTTTCCATTTTGGTCCTTTTATACTTTTCGTTTATCCACGCCACGCCTTTTTCCGTAATACATTGAACCACTGTTTCTGCCATATTAATTTATGGTTGAACCGTTTCAGTTTTGTCATTCATGTGTCATGCACGTGCATTACTAATTAAAATTCAATACCAATCAATATGTGAGAAATAAGATCATCATGGCCGTTGATTCCTTCGTAGGGCGATGAGGTGTGAAGATGCCGACGAATGAGGTCCGCTTGTAAATGATTGTTTTTTCTTCCAAATACCGCTGGCAGAGTTGAATAATATTTTTATTTGTCAGTATTTTGGATATGATTATTCCGCTTAAATATGCGGAGAACACGAAGTCCTTCACATTTTAGTGAGCGCCGCGCGTGGTGAGGTCGGTCGGTCTGGGGACAAAAGTAATGCATTCATATGCGTAACCATTCTTGTCGTAAAATCAGATTTTCATTGTAAATAAATATGAATTACAGCAGCAACTTAACGAATTAAATTATAAATTCATTTTTCTGAGAGCTGGTGGGATGCTGCGCAGAAAGAAGATGAAATATCTCAGGTTGCTGTGGGAAAGAACCCTGACTTTTCAGACCTGAAAAGCATGTATCCTTTGTGTTTATTAAAATCAATAAATAAATGTAATGGAGCTATTTGCTGTTAAAATTGACATACCTGCTGATATTCGCGTCATGTGTAAACTGGTGGAACATGCACGATACCATGATACCCGAACATCGTTTTTTAAATAGTATTATACAACATTGAACATACCGTCAATTGTGGTGTATTCACATTATTAATAGTGTTAGAACTAATGTTGCCACAATAATAAAAGAAACATAGATTTTCATCCGATGATTTTAGTTAACATTATTCATACCCACTTTATATTTATTTGAATAGATGTATTTATTAGAATTGGTTAAATTGGATAATATATTGACCATATATAATCCCCTAAATAATAATATTAATCAGTTATTCACTGTTATAAAATAAAATATTAATCAGTTATTCAATGTTATAAATAATACACCAGATTCAAAGTTGAACTTTCTATGAAAATGTAATTATATATTCTATTATTTTGCGTAAAATATTAAAAAATTTATGGCTAATTTCAACGGCAATTAAATCGTCGTATTTCAAATTGTTTTAAATTTGTGTTCAATATGTAATAATCATTGTAGTTTAGGTAAATAAAATGTGTAACTTTAATTCTTTAACGATAAATAAATGATAAATAGATGTGTTTTGACAGTATTTTTCTGTTAAAATAATTTTGTATTAACCATTTCCGTGCATATTTCTGAAAATCGAATTCCGAAGAATTATTTTAGATTATTTAAAAAAAAATATTTGCACAACCCTAAAGGTACTCGTAAATAATTGCAAAATCGGGTAGCCTTCCAGTTCATGAGTGACTCTCGAGCTTATAACAGTGTTTATAAATTTTGGATGTCTAAGTACTACATGGTTGTGTTAAATTGGACCAGTTAGACGTAGATTAGATTACAATGTGATGACTCAATCGCAGTACAGCTAAATTTCAAGACCAAACCAGATTTCCTCACCAGACCACATCGGCCGAAATATGCGAAGGTGTCGCAAATCCGGTAAACGCCTGCTTTATGAAATGGCCGATTGCATTTCAGGTCGGCGGGTAGCATTGCATATCGGAGTTACCCAATTCGACCTAAAATAGTGCCTGCTTCAGTTTCTTTATTATTGTTGCACAAGTCGGGGAAAACTAAACACGCTACAAGAACTTCCTCGATAAATTGAAATTGAGACTAAGACCAGAAGTTTTTATTATGCGCGAGCATGCAAAAAATGTACAAAAAATCACGTAAATCTTATGGATTTGTAATTATTTACATGCATTATATCAATTCCCCTTTATTCTCCATTAAATCATTTTTTCACATGGTAACCATAACTGGGTCGCTTAACTAGTCAAAATTTTATACAGCCCTTTTATTTCTTTGGTTATGAACTTTCTAGATTAAGTGGACATCAATATACCTAAATATAAATATTTTAACTGTTCGAAGAATATTTTTTCTTCTTCTGTATGAAGGCTTGAACTTTGTGGTGACATTATTATTAAAATAAAACACAAATTACTTTGTTTTCACCACTATATTAGATTAAAAATCTACATGTTTCGAGAACAATGTTCTCTTCATCAGGATTATTGTGTACTAATCTTAAAAGTTGAAACAAGCAAATATGTTACGGTGAAGGAGCGGTTGAGGGGGTTGGTGAGGGGAAGGGGGGGATTTTTAATCTAATATAGTGGTGAAAACAAAGTAATTTGTGTTTTATTTTAATAAATATTTTTATAGCATTTTTATTTATGCTGTATAAAATATTAATATATTCATTAACAAATAAATTCAATATAAATATTAGTAAAATAAATTACTTGATACCAATCAGGGCGTAAGTTTGGTTTCAAATTAATATCTTTGATATTAATTTCACAATGAGCTTTTTTGTGGTAAAATATCAATATTTTATTTTAAAAGCAAAACATATCAAATTAACACGACTGTATTGGCCGCTGCGAGACGCGTATAAATTTGACCCGCAGGGCCAAACAGCAAGCAAACCAAAGCAAAAGATTGGTTAACCGCTAGTTAATACATAAATAGCGCTATCGGGTAGCCTTAGAGGAGGACATTTTTACTTAGAGAAAAGAAACAAGAAAAGAAATTCACAAAAAATCTTAACCTTTCTTCTATAACCCATTATTTGCGTCATCTTGTAGCATTAATGATGGACATTGTTTCAAATACATTTTTTTAATATCAATACCTCATCATTATTTGCTGCAAAAATTTATTATTCAATGTAAGCAACACGCATTATTCAGAGTAAAACATTTATTAAAGGAAATATAGTTTCATTTATTTTTATTTATTTATTTATATTTAATTTTAAGTATAAAATTTTATTTGGACTGTGCTTGTCTCACTAGAAATATCTGTGTTGAGACAGGCATAGTTTACAATATTGTATAGGTTCAAAACATAGTAAATAGATAATAGGGTTTAAAGTAACATAATAGAAAATATATCATGTGTTTATATCGTGTCGACTAGACCTTCTTAATATATTTTAAGCATCTCGGCTTTACTTCCGTGCGGCCATACGTCAATATAGTGCAGAATTAATGGTTCATTATTATAGTACTTGTCAATCCAAGGCAGTTAACATATTACTCTTGTATCTGGAAAAGTAATGTAGATCGATTTAACCTTTAGAGTCTCTTGAACTCAGCAATCCAGTTTAAGTGCGTTTTAACCTCAGGAAATAAACTGCTTCGATTTGCAAGAACAAAAACTCGGTCACCTTAAAGATCTACATAAACTCGTATGTTCATTTTTATACTCGGTTCGGATTGCGTACGTGTAACTGATTCACTTATCACAACATATGTTTGGATTCCAAACTGATTTACATAGAAATCAACAATTTCTCCATGATAAAAGAAATGAGATAAATATAAGAAATGAGTTGATGCAATTGATACAAGTCTCTTTAGGTCAACATGTCTGAAAAAATGTGAGCGATCACGTGAACCAAAGCAAATACATCGTATTGCAAAATTGTCCACTTCTAGTTATACTAATCTGCGTCTAAAGAAAGATGTTAATCTTGATCTTCACTAAAACCAAGGATGTGTAAACAAGTATATAACAAACAAACAAAAGTAAAACAATTATATTATTACTTGTATAGAAAGCTAGTGCGCTGTCCGATATAATACTAACATTCCCTCATTGCTAGGATTACTTTTTCATCTTGTCAGAAATTTTCCTCTCAAACGAGGTGATAAAAGTGAATAATTTATTGCAAAGACTTTCATAGCCGGTGTATAACACGTAAAGTACGTCATAACTTATGCCGGTGTAAGGTGCTCACAATTCATTTACGATGTCTATACGCAAAAATTAATTCTTATACTTGACTCGACTCACGATTTAGATTTATAAATAAATTAAAAATATTATAAAGTGTAGTGAATATTGTCTGTGATGTTAATTGTCGGTATGTATAAAAATACACTTCATTGATTGATAAAATTTAGATTGGTTGTTCTCTTAAATATTTTAAGTACTATGGTGAATTATAAATACGCTAGCTGCAATCCGTCAAAATTGACGGAACATTGGATCGCGTTTTTGCTAAGCCCTAGTATACATTTATACTATGCGTGAAGCGGCCGGTTTCAAGCTCCATCTCTGGTCGTTTAATTTGATTTTTTAGTCGTGAATTCGAATGAAATTACGGACGTTACACGAAGTTACGGGAGCAGAGAGACAGACGAACGGACGGACAGATAACAAAATTATTATATTTGATATGCTCTGACGTATGTTATTTATTTCAGAACAAAAGGTGTGAAAATATTTAAATATTCTTCAAAAATTTCTATAAAATTTCTTCAAAAAGAAAAAAACGATTTTGTGGTGGCATTTTTAATTATGTTATAAAATTTATTTGTAATGTAAATTATTCTGGTCTGGGAAAAGATAAAATAATTTAATTTTTATTTATTTGAACACTAACGCAATAATATTTATTGAGACTAAAACTGTATCATACATTCCATTTACATCCCGAGTCCTCTGAACAAAATAATAAATGAGAAATAAATCTGGAAAAAACGCTACATATTATGTTTGACAGATATGCCTACAAATTAATTGTGGTTAGGAAACTAATGAATACCCTGTATATCGGCAGCGAGAAAAGTAAGATCAGCATGAGGAAATGAATATATTAAAATGCACATTTATTCTTTGCGTGTTCTAGCAGCTTCCTGCTGATTGGCGCCCGGCGGCTTGCAGCTGCGCACATTCTTCTGCCTACCTTATCGATAACACTTACTAATATTATACTTACACTTATCACAGTATACTTAAGGGAAAATGTACATCCGAGATGATCGTGATAAAAGAAGTGATTCACGTGTGATTCAGAGAATATAAATTAAAAATTTCAGTGGCGAGAGGTGGGTTATATATATTTTTTACTTCCTTTCTTTTAACTCGTGGCGTCAGTTTGCTTGACGAAAAACTTTGGATCGATTTTAAAGCCTTTTCCCGTGATCCAATCGAGCTGAAACTTTGCAAGCAGACTCGTGGCGACGATCAAGAAGATCTATCAAATTTTCGTTAAAAAATAATAATGATTATAGTATAATTTTGGATTTTTCAAAATTTTAATGGGTTTTTCATACAAGTTGTATGGAGATTCCGACGCATTCCGACACGAAACCCGAAAATGAGAAAGGGAGTATTTTAAAATCTTGGTTTTTATGGGTTATTTTTTATAATATTACGATATCGGAGGTTTTGAGATTTAAAATGTGATATTATTGACGAATAATCAATAATAAAGCGAATTCCTCTGACAGCGGGATAAGTGTATTAATATTCAAATAGCTTTGGGGATATCTCTAGAGATTCTTGAATCTCTTTGGGTACACTGCAATGAAGTCTAGCTAACTAACCATCACGCTGTTTCGCCGCAGGGGTAGGCAGAGAGGATTGAACGCCACACTCTTCTCCCCTGGCACACCACTTTTCATGCATCTTCTCATACAAGTTCTACGGTTGTTGAGTCTCCTCAAATACTTGTAGTATCTGATCGTACCAGATCTTTCGCGGGCGCCCTCTATTCCTTTTGCCTTCAACCCTCGCCTCATATATTTTCTTAACCATCCTTTCCTCGTTCATACGTCCCACGTGACCAAACCATCTCAGCTCTCCTTTCTTTATTCTATCTACCACACCACAGCCAGCATTACATTCACTTCAAATTTGTTCATTTCTCAATTTATCGACCAAAGATTTTCCACACAAGCGTCTTAGCGGCCGCATTTCTATCGCATTCAGTCTAATTTCATTCATCTTTTGCCAATTTCAGGCTTCACTTCCATATATCAAGGTTGGCATTAGAACGCCAATATGTACTGCTAGTCTTGCTTCCTTTTATAGATTTTTATTGGCCATAATTGCATTTAGAGCACTGTTAACTTTGTTTCCCGTAATCACTCTCGATATCAGTCTCAGCCTTGCCGTTTCTACTAAACACCTAGTCTACACGTCTAAATAAGATTATTGCTGAATGAAATATGATAGGAAAGTGGAGTGGAGTTATCAATTGCAAAAGAGACAGAAGAGTCCATATCATACACAAACCACCTTGATAAAGACGTTGAGATCTGAATAATATTTTGCTAAAGACCTGTGACTTAAGCAATGTAGGTATTCTAGCACATCATTTAACTACAATATTCAAGCGAAGGTATGGTATATAATATATTTATTTCGTTAATTTATATAGCGTCGTTTACTCGGTAGATAGAAATAATGCAGTCAAATTATGTGCGTTCGATCATTAAATCTTAGATCCGCTATGTTTGTAGTGTAGTTTAATGATTATTACAGAAGCATTTAAAGTGTGCAGCAAAGGAAAGTATGACGTCACACAAATGTGAATGCGGTAAAGTAATTTAAAAAAACCGGCAGAATATATTCAGCCGGTTTTTTTAAATTACTTGAAAATTAAATGAAATTTAATAATTTATTTATTTAACAATGTATTTATGCATTTTCGTAACGGCACGCGCTCCTAACACGCGCCTAGTATTCAAGGATATTGAGGTCTCGTGATTAAAGTCACGAATGCTGATATTTAAATATTGTCGAATATCGTCCTCTCTCTCTTACTTAAAACCATATTTTTACAATATTTTATAGACGTGCGTCGCGTACTTATAATACAATATTTGAAACTTTTATTTATAATATTCCGGGATCTAACAGAGCGTTAATGCTACAAATTATAATTTTACTTCAAATTAATAAATATGAAAATTATCTTATGCCTTTTTAGTATAAGTTCTATAAATAAAACATCATAATTACATAATTTTCTATAGAATTTTAAATTAACGTAGACAAGAGAGTAAATATATTTGATTATCCGTAAAGAAAAGAGTTTTGGACTGGACTGCTGGTGTTTTAAAATAAAGCAATAATTTTTCCAATATAGTCACATTAGACCAGTACTACTGCGTAAAATCAAATTAATCAATCAATTGGAAAGACAGAAATAAGAATACAGAATCATCAAATCGAATTCGAACCACGGATCTCCTGCAGGCGCATTATCCAATTACGCTATAGCGGCCTTAGATTTTTGTGAATATATTATCAACCTTGTATGTAAGTCTCATTAATTAATTTATTAACATATTTTATCCATTTTTAGAGCAATCCACTTTTTTGGTATAGTAAACACAAATAACTTTGCGCAACTGCCGCTACGGGACGCCAGTATTAACCACTTAATTCATTTTTATTTTTGGACACATTTGATACAACATAAGAATTTGATTTTTCTTTATGTCTTTCTAATTTTGAATTTCGCAGAACATTGTTCTGAAAAATTGCAACTTCACAATAAGAATGTGTTTTTGCATATAAGTACTGCGTAGTTTACATGACATATTTAGATTGCAATGTGTTATACCATGATGCATTAAATTTATGGGCGCATCATTCTTATATTTGTGCTAAACTAAATTTAAAACTAGGGGAGGCCTATGTCAGAGAGACAACCTGACCAACAAACTGGCTGCTTAAATGACATTTACTCCGTATATTTATATGTATGTATATGTATGTGTATGTATATATATATATGTATATATATATATATATATATATATATATATATATAGATATATGTATAGTATGTATGTGTGCATATATGTATGTGTATATATGTATATATATGTGTGTGCGCGCATGTATGTGTGTATATCTTACTATTTCAGTGTATCATTTTCTATTTAAAATTGTTAAAATGGTCAGTGAATAAAGGCTTTATTTATTTATTTATTTTATTTATTTAAATTTAAAAAATGCATTAACGCGTGTAACAAACAGTCATTGAAGAGTTTCTAGGAAACGAAAAGTAATGCCCACTAGAATATTTGAATATAAATAAGAACGCTACGGTGGCGGTCCGTTCGGAAAATCACAAGTGTTTTACTTTACACAGTGGATGCGTTCGATAATGGTACGGGGGAACTGAAGTGTGCAGAACGGGTGATGTGGTGGGGGCGTAACTGGGACGACTGCTGAGGAGTTTCTATTCCAGCAGAACTATCTCTGATGCATTGCAACAATGCTGCGGAGCATGTACGCGCGCGTACCCAGGCACGGCCCGTCGGGACCGACTCTTGTGACGAGATGCAAGATCTCGTATCTCGTATAAAAAATATACGAGATGCGAGATCTTGCATCTCATAATGCAGGGAAAGATTGCCAGAAGTCGGGGCTCTGGAAGAAGGAGGACTTCATGGCTGAAAAACTTGAGACACTGGTTTGGCCAGTCTAATGTGGAGCTGTTCCGGGCCGCAGTAAAAAAAGTCCGCACAGCCAACGTGATAGCCAACGTCCGTTAAACGGACAGGGCACGAGAAGAAGAAGAAGATTTAAAAATATTTCAGTTATTTTAGCACCGTCGTTTCATCTCTGCCTGTCTCGAGCAGTGTTTCGCAGCTTCTCATCGGAGAAAGTTACGCACTGCACTTCATCACGGGAGATGCAATTCGTCATCCCGAGTTGCAAAATCGATCTTCGTTAGATGTGTATTTGAATACGCATTTGTTGAATCATTTTGATGGTAATATTTATATTAAGACTTTGATCGATTATGCAAATGCGTGACAACCTGTTTCAGGCTTTTCCTTGGTCAGAGCAAAATCATCAAATATAATAATTTCTGTCTATCCGTCCGTGTAACATGCTAAAAAAACTAAATTAAACGAACGGGCCAGCAAACCCGAACCGGCCGCTCAACGCATCTTGCTATGGCCGCCTCTCCACGGACTGCCAAAAAGATACTACAAATATACTAGAGCTTAGTAAAGACGGGTACCAATGTTCCATCATTTTTGACGGGCCACTGCTAGTAAAACTATATTTTTATAATGTCTGAATATACATTTTATATGATATAATTAGTAAAACGTCTAACTAAAAAGTTACTGCGTCAAAAATGTTTATTCATGTCAAAAATGTCAATTCGTGTGGTCCGAGATAAGCATAAATTTCCCAAGTTTTACTTAGATGTTTTTCATTGGTTGTTTAATATAATTCTGTATTTACATTTCTTCCTGCTTCTCAGCGTTTGACATGTTTGTCTAGTTATAATCCTCTTTAATATTTCATAGTTTATAATTCTTAGTCCACATTATTTTTCCAAACTTCTATACCTCTTATCAAAATGATTGCAGTATGTTTTTTGAAGTGTTTTATATATATAGTGCACAAGAGAGTTAATAGGATTTACAACTTGTTGCTCCAGTTCTGATCAAACATTTGCCAAACTCGTTTTCAATGTTTGATGTAGTATTGAAAATGAATTGGATGTATTATTGGAAAGTGTTCCACTTAGAGCAATAATCACATCGCTGATTAATTTAACAAACTCGCGGCGCTCAGTACCTCCAAAATATTGTACCAAAAGAGAAAATGGAGTACATTTTGTGTAAGATGCGATACGTGTGTCTGTACTTGTCTATTACCGCAGTTAGACGCATATTATTAACTCAATTAACGCCGTTTTCTTGGCATGCAGGCGAGGTTTTAAATTAGTATATGTACTGCCGAGGCGAGTACTTGAGTACGCGAGTACGTAGAATTGCGCCTGTCATTGACTCGTGCGTATTATAATGCTGCTCTGCTGACAAGTAGATGTATCGTAACATTAGTACTTTTAATATAATTTTAAGTATTTGCATGCTGGCATTAAAAATAATGAATAAGTAAAATTGTACATACTGAACATTGGTTAGTTGTGATGCTAGCGATCAATTTCTGCGAAAATATGATGAATATCAAAGAAAGTGAGAAAAGTGGGAGATACATGGAGTCCGTTGGAGCTCTTAGAGAAGAGGAAAATTCCTTGATGTTACGCTGATTATTCTCTAATATGTAAGATTACCTCTTAACAGTTTCTTCCGGTGATTTTCCGTAATATTGACCGAATTCTTACTATATTCGTTATTCTGTCAGTTATTTATAAACTCTTATAATGCGTAATAAAAATACAATACACGCGCAAAATATATCCGATAAAATTTGTGACTGCCGCGCAAATTAAAACCATTCGTTTCGGTGACCATAGAATCTGTGGTTTACGGCAATCGCACACACACAGAGAACCAAGTGTCCATGGATTACTAGTTAGCCCAAAAACAGATAGCCAAAGATTAAAAAAAAAAAAAAAATTGCCCGAACACATGGGCAGGCCTTACAATTATTAATTTAAGACAATTATTAATTTAATAAAGGAAAATAACATTTTTATTCCTTTAAATATGTCATCAAACCAGAGATTTTTATTTTATGGCCTTATTACCTAATTACAGAAGCGAAACACATCGATTAGACAAACAAACAAATCACATAGATTAGTTAGTTGTGACCTCAGTGCGAGAAGCCAGTGTCATACGCACCGGGCTACGAGGGCCGCCATTACATTAATACCTGTATATCCGAAACATCGCAAAAGGCTTCCGTTGCACCGAGATGCAGCCGCGCACCGGGTTTGCAGTTGCGACTTTAGTGAACCATGCAAAAAGTCTGCCTCTCGCTCTGGCCAATGGCAAATCACTTTCAGCGACCGGTCGGAACACTTTTGCTCGGGAAAGAAAGCGACAGCACGCCGCTGGTGAACTTGTCCGGGGTGGTCTGGCGGCGCGCGCCTCGTTCTTGCAACTTGGCCATCGTGCTGCGCTTCTACACAACGGTAAATTTAAAGCAGCTTCATTTCCTTCTTATTCACAATCTACCGCAGTCGATACGTAGTTCCGGAGCTGGAAACTACTGGAGTCGTTCTCTCTGCGCACTGGAATCACCGACACAAGCCACGTTATTGTGAAGAGCGAGTTTAAATATTAGGATATTTTTTCGAAATTTTGTTAGAGGCTTTTAAGATCAAGCCAGTGTTTTTCCCAAGTGGTGCGTTGTTTCTGAAAATTATCACGCACTTCACAAATTCTTCATAGTAAAATAATAAAATATTAAAACATCTCCCCAAATTCTCACGCAAGATTTAATATACCTACAATAATATTTCGTAAGCCCAACTTGTTTGAGAGCAGCCAATTAGCCTCTGGATTCCTTTCGGATGTAATTGCACATAGGTACATATGTATGTGCCTTGAAGATAAGATTGAAATATTTTTGAAAACGATTCAATTCACTTATTCGGTTCAGTGTGATTATGTAACCAAATCCGTGAAATTTTAAAATACAATTATTATATTTTTCTGTCATAAATTTATCACAATTTATATTATAGAATAATGAATTTTTGAAATGTGGTTTTAAATATAATTTGAAATAATTACTTTTTAAGGGACACAAGAAGGTACGACTGACTGACCTGAGAACATGTATTGATAATTTTTCTGGACACTTTTTTTAAGACATTTAAATATATAGGTAGGTACATTGAATACGAATCACATCATTATTCTTACTATTTTATATTCAAACTAAACTGAACGTTAAACACTAGAGTTGCTGGTCTTCTGGAATTAGCCTCGAACTTGGATTACTATGTATGACTAAATGCTTTAACTGTAACAAGGAAACAAAATTATGGAATGTTGTAATACGTCTATGTGTTTATTATCACACAACAGAATAAGCTTTAAAACACTGTTTATTAAAACAGACGTAAGAAATTTTAATTTCATTACATAAACCGAATCAAAATTATGTTAAATACACCACTCTTTATATTTTGACGTAATTAAAGCAATGTTTAATGAGTGCAATAGTCTGCATACATAACGCCTTTATGTAATCTTCATCAAATTGATTGCCGTTCTTGTTATTCGTGTGTATTTGATAACAGGTTCATGAAATGTGATCACTGACTATAAGAACTGGAATCAGAGCGGATTATCAGAGCGTGTGCAAATTGAATATTATTTAATAAAGGGCCTTTACTGCTATTCTAACGGCACCGTTCCGCAGACTCGCTTAGATTAATTAATTTGCTGCACTACACCAAGTACATGTACTCACGGAATCTAACCGTGATATTTTGCAATAATTTATATAAATGTTTAGAAGGCTTTTACAATGACTATGTATATCAGAGGACAACCAGAGAGCACTAATAAATTGAACGGTGCCTTACTTACTCAAATAATGATGTAACAGCCAGTTATGTACAAGATACCCTATACAAAGTATCTGGAATACAAAATGCGAGATACTTTAAAATCAAGTATTTCAAATACCAGATACAAATAACTTTCTGGAATGGTATCTGAAATACTAGATACAAAATACGTATCTTCCAAATACTTTTTAAAGATAAAATCCTTTTGTAAGAAAACACATTTTATTGAATGTAAGTTTATTTTTTTACGTGAATTATTTACGAATAAATCGCGTTGATCGCGCAAATGTGACAAAATAAAATATTTTATTTTTAAAGTTTTAATTGAGACTTAAGTAAAACTAGTTCTTCAAACATTCTGTCGCTCATTTTTCTTCGATGAGGTCTCATTATAGGTACATCATTGGAAAAAAATATCTTAGCAATCAAAATACTAAGATACCAAAATGATGTATCTAAATACAAGATATAGGATGAATATTCAAAAAAGTATTTCAGATACAAGATGAAAATACGTATTTAGTATCTTGTATCTGTATTTCAAATACTTGTATCTTAGATAAGTCACATCTCTGGTAACAGCGCGTTGCATTTTAGAAATAACTTGAAATTTTCAAATGTATCATTCAAATTTACTTATCCGGTGACAGGATAAGGATACAGGTCACAGGATAAGGACAAGAATACAAATTAAAAATACGACTCTTTTTCTCTCTGTCATGTAGTACTGCCTCCATCGTACCTTTAGATCTACTTGTACTGCGTGAAACGCTTGTCTTCATTGTCGGACTTGTTCCGTCTGCCTTGTTGGAGATCGACAACATGACCAAAGTAGGCAAGAATCTTTTCTTAGATATTCTGCCTTTCTTCAGTGCGGACTTCCTGAAGAATGGATACATGGCATTACATGACTAAACATGCAAGACGAACGCAACAAACCACGCCAACACTACAATCTTTCTTCCTTTCTTTTTTTTTCTATGTCCAACTTTCAACCTCGTACAAAGCTACGTACAATCAGAGCTCACCACAGTTGAACTTTTTTTAGGTGGAAAAGTTTTTCGAAATGAAATTTGGCTCACAAATATGATTTTTTTTAAATCAACAATAATCTTTACTTGGTAAAAAATACATTATTGCCGAGAGTAATAAATACAATTACATGTGAGAAGAATTCTATTAGGAATCCTTAAGAAAAACAACCAAAAATTAAAAAAATATAGATTTTACAAATATAATAAACAATAAAATGAAATTTGACTTAAAGGCAATATTGTAGAACCAAGAAAGGTCTACAATACGTTCAGGAAAATGGAAAGGGTACCCTACCAAGAAGATACAATAAACTTAATAATAAAGGGGATAATATCTGGATTACAAATCATGATAAGAATCGAAGGGTGTATTTAAGAAGCGACAGATATGTGGTAAAGCAATTATATAATTCTCCTCTTTTCCCGTGAAATTGTAATACGTATTTATATTTATTAATGATAAGTATATATAGTTGATACCATAGTATATATTTATGTACCTAGCATGTAACTTCAGGAATATTCAGTTCAATATATCCCAACGTAACTATTTAATTTGTTTCTAATAGTAATCAATTTGTGGATTCCGTCCGCTAAATACAAAAGATGCGACATACAAGTTGTATAATTGCATATCCGAATTGTGTCAAGAGTAAACGTGATGATGATGTGCAGTACCCAGTCGACGTGGGGAAATAATTTGAAACCCGCACGCATTCGTGTTATGCAACTCTGCTGAGCAGTCTCCTAGCATTGCGCATTCCGATTAATCTGATCATCCTGGACTACGCGAGATTCAATCCGACGAGATTCTGCGGAGCTGCAATATGGCGATGGGCAACTATTTGCACAAGGGCACAGCATAGCTGGAGATGAGCAAGATGCCACATGGCTGCGGCGTCTTCACCTAAGGCGGTCAACGTGATTCATTATCTATTTAATTGGGTTATGGCTATTTTTTATTATGGCGTATCTACGAGTACAAACATTCTCTAAAACACAGTACCAGCAATGTTTATAGGCAAGTAAAATGTTGTATCGAAATTATTTACACAATATATTAAGGTACGTGTAGTTTTACCATCATTTTCTTAATCTTCCTTAGGTTGTGCGTCTACTTTCTGCGAGACATTATGTATGCTGCTATTTGGATCATTCATAGCCCTCGCCTAACCTTACCTAAGATTTTTTCCACTTGGAACAACAGATTGGTGTAGAGCCTAGTACCACGCAACTATATTAGATAGTTTAGTTAGATAAACTTCGGTTAAAATTTCCCTGATAACTATATCTCTTATCAAGAAAGTGAACCATAGAACACAGAGAACTGAATGAGTTTTTAAACAAATTATATCTGTCTGTATTCAGTATCTAGCTAAAACATCGTACGATTCCTCAATACGCAATGCAAATGTAACCACTCCACTAGGTGCTAACTACCACGGTAATACTTATCTATATAGGTATATTATATTATATTGTCACGGAGCCGCTACATTGGGACACGAAATGAAATACTAGAAATTAATCAATGTGAATCACTGGACACAAACATAATTATGACACTATTTTTAGATTCGCGCTAATCGTCTCTCGAGAATCCACACGCAAGTAGGTACTCGAGTATTCTGTGTATAGTTTTCTGGGATATTCTGCCGTGTGTGTGTGACCTCTCTGGCCAACGTTTCGGATCCCATTGCAGGGTCCATCATCAGGGCTGATGATGGACCCTGCAATGGGATCCGAAACGTTGGCCAGAGAGGTCACACACACACGGCAGAATATCCCAGAAAACTATACACAGAAGATTCTGAACGGCCGTGAAAACCTAAGGACATTTTTAGGTACTCGAGTACTCCATCACTGGCTATATATTTCACCCTGATCGCCGTCTCCTTTTTCTATGACTTTGCCAAATGTCAAAGTTAGACTTGGGGCAAGCGCGCTTCCGCGTAATTTATAAGCTCGAGTTCTAGATCTTTCCGACATTTTGGAGAACTTTCAATGATTCTAAAACATTCCAAAATCTATAGGCTATTTGAAAAATTCTCGTGAATAGTTCTCTTAGTTTAAAAATCACACAAGGAATATGTTAATCCAATTATTCTTAACGCGGTCGGGGTTAGAAGTAATACTCTTTAACTAAAAACTAAAATCTGCTCCTTAAATAAATTATTAAGTTTTCTGTAAAACTAAATACTGTCAACCCGAAATGTACTGGCAAAGATAAATTTCATATAATTGAATAAAGCAGCATATAGACAAATAACTAAATAGTGTGTTTATAGAACAAGACCGATAGAAAAGTAATATGACAAAAGCACACATGGCTTACCAGGAATATTATACTAGAGGAAGATAGAGAACATTCGATTAACTAGTCCAAATATGCGAAAAGAATAATTGATTGTGAAACTGACAATAAATAAGCAATAATATAATTTAACGGATCGATCGTGATTGGTGAAGTCGTGTATCGTGCCGGGCCTCACCTACAATCCAAGATCACATCTTGTCTGCGGTGTAATAACACGGCTGAGACTTCGGTTGATTTGTTATCAAGGAGAGCAAAGCAAATTGCAAATGGCAAATTTAGAGACAACATTTTTGGATGTTTATTTTCTAATAGGTTTAGTAGAACAATGTTACTATTAACTTTTTCATAACTTATTTTGAATAAAGTTATTTTGACTTATAGTACTTATCCACCGGATGGTATTTTAGAAATATTTGTGGATAAGGCTAAAAAATATCAAAACACGTAAATAAAAAATAACAGATTTGAAAAAAACAACTGGATCTCCCGCCTTCTAGAAACAGTATATTATAAAACTTACACGTAGGTTTTTTATAGCTATCGTATTATAAAGGACGAGATATTATCATCGCATACACCACTCTTGTAAAAATGCAAATTATACGTGCTAACGACATGAAAATAAAGAGAAAGAAAAGAAAATCACGTTGGTTACAATAATTTCTTTTTACTTCGGCTCGGAAAAGATTTACAGTCACTGACCGACCGAGCTGTTGCCTCAAGTTCGGATATGTTGTTTTCCTTCTTCTAGGGTCTCGATTTTCAGCAATCTTTCTCTGCATTATGAAATGTAAGATCTAAAACTTTTCTATTATACCTATATCTGAGAATGTTTCTGTATAAAATGTTTATTTATTTATTTATCTTAACTATTTAGTTCCACACATTTTTGTGTGGGCTAATACATGATTTCACTCAAAAATATTGCATTCTATCTAGTCATTTCAAAGTTTTTACAATAAAATTTTTACACTCCTGTTTAAACCTCCTTATATTCACCGTGTTTTGAATTTACTTTGGCAGGCTATCGAAGATTTTTAGACCGAGGTCTTTTTCTTCAGAAGTCTTATGTTGTCGCTTCCTCTTGTATTGTTAGAATGAAAATCCTTATTCAGCTTCATCCTGTTATCCTATGTTAAAATCTATGCAAGTAATTTATACAGATCGTTCAAACACCGGGAATGTGAAGACCTAACGTGGCCAGGAAAACCGGATATTGGAAATTATCCTGTTTCAACAATCTATAAATGTGGTGAGAGTTGTGCTGGGGCAGACGACCCTACCTCAGCGAGGAATCGGTGAGATGGAAAGTGATATGTAACAAACAGCTTTCGCATATTCCGTAGCTGCACACTTCTTAGTCTCGCTTGGCGGTTATTAAAGCTTGTGACATTGCCCTCATCTAATCTCTGCAATTTGCTCTTGTCATATTTTTAGTAGCCAGCCCAGAATGCACTCAGGTACATAAAACAGATTGAGGTTTGAAGGATCATTTGATGAGCCTAGATCAAACTAGTCTTTACCCATATATTTGTTTCTTTTATTAAAAATTATCAAGCAATAAAGTTTTGTAATGGTGTAAAAATCTATATATCTATATAAAACCGAAATAAATTATACGAAAACATATACCTACATACATATATACGCTGTATGACCCATCATTTTCTGCAAATCGAATTCGCAAGATTTCCATTTTTTAATAACCAGTTTGCAATAGCGCCTTTATTTGCTCAATATTTGTCCGATTCCTACACTGGGGCCCGAATACAGAGTCAATACTTAATTATTTTAAGGTTAGGTTAGGTTAGGTCACCAAAAACGCCTTAAAAGCGAAATTCTCAGTATAAATTACACTACCTCAACCTTTAAATCATTTAAGTATTGACACTTTATTGGGGCCTAGGTCTGTCTATGAGTAATACTTGTATTAATACGTCTAGTCGATATGAATTTTGATAACATTGATTTAATGTATTTATTCACAAAAATTATTGTTATCCACAATACCGGGCTTCACAATATTCAGTTGTATTCAATTCAGATCTTTTAATCTTTAAAATTCGATTCCGTACAATTTCATCTGGTGAAGATGATATGAGAGGATGTATCCTCACCATCGGGAGATCATGGCCGTATGGTACAAAAGTGATGCAGACAGTGAAATATTGCGCGTCTACTCAATATTTTTAAAGTCGGTTTCACATTGATTTAGCATAATATCAAAGAGATTAGCGCTGGCCACAAACGCGTGTGTCGGACAACAACCTACTTAGGCGTTGTGACATGTAATTCTCCGCCAGTCCAGTTAGCGACATCGACGTTGCTTGGCCTTAATTTTCGTATCGAGCCTTTCGCTTTCGGCCAGCGGACGCTGCGCGGGTCGCCGACTGTTTCTGGCCGCCGATTGAGGCGACCAATGTAAATCGGAAATGTCTCACTATCGGTTTTTAATGAAACCGCTGGAAAGTGGAAGAAGTTTCAGAAAACTTTCGATCGGCGAATATGTGTCGTAAAATAATTATAACGGATTTGCTGCCTCTGCGGCGGACATACCGTCGAGGGGAAAATCTGTCATAAATCAGTGGAATTCATTCGCTTGATAGTTGATAATTATGATTCTTAGCACATACCCGTTAATTTATTTTATTTTATTTTTTAACAAACAGACAGTCGACAGGTCATTATTGACCCTAATATATGGTCCTAGAGTGACATTAAAGTACAAATTATGAATATTTTGTGAGCATTTGAATATGATATAGTTACACTGAATACAATACAGTTTTTACGATTAATTAATAATTAATAATGAAAAATAATAAATGATTAAATAAATTGAGAATAATAATCAGATTAACGCAAATCACTAAATACAATTTTAGGAATAAGTTCTAGGTTAATAAGTTTTTCAACAGTACACTTTTTATGATAAATAAAAAATAAATATTGTTTTAATGATCGAATGAATGTATATCGCAAATCAATGAATGTAAGTTTTTGCATAACACACAATTAATGATTTTTAGCTATATTTAAAATAAATTAAATTTTTATAATTATTGTTAAAATATAATTTATTTTAAATTACGCTAAAAATAAATAATGGAGTTCTACAAATTAAACACAAAAACCATAAATAAAAACAATTAATGATAAAAAATAAATAAATAAATAATAAAAAGTGTCTTAAAGATAAATATATTGTAAATAATATTAAGTATAATATAAAGACTAGGTAATGATTTATATAATGTCATATATACAAAATTTCTCAAAACAGTCAGATGTCTCCGTGTAATTTTTAAATGTATCCATCGTTAAAAACCTTCTCAAGTATTAAAACATCTCTGTGTAAAACTTTCTGAGTTATTCTGCCGCGTATGCCCGATCCCCATGGCCAACGTTTGGAATCTTATATCCATCGTCGTGTGTTACTGATGATGGACCCTGCATACACGGCAAAATAGCCCAGTAACTCTAAACCGTATTAATAATTATCTGAATCATATAAAAATTACCACATCTACGGTATAACCTTCTCGATCAAGCGATAACCGTCCCCTATTGAATAACGTAAACATTGTTCGAATAAATTTAAAAACATACTATGTAACACTTCCTTTACATTATAAAATTGGTGTATTCTTATTGAATTACGGTGTATTCATTATTTCTTCTCTTCTTTCTCTTATTCCATTTCCCATTTCATTTGGGGTCGGCTCTCCTTATTCTTTTTTCCACGATTCCCTGTTCTAGTCCATCGCTTCGTCCAACTGGGCATCCTTCAGGTCCTTTTCCACACTACTCCACCATGTGGCGCTTTCTAGTATTTTGAGTGCGGAATGCACTGCATGATCTCCATGCCTCATTACATGACCATCCCATCTCAGTCGCGATTCCTTCACCTTTTCAGTAACAGGGGCCACTCTAAAACTACCCCTGATATGCTCATTTCTCACTCTGTCACGTC